>JACXGJ010007710.1:0-29553 GCA_016801105.1 Esox niger
CCTACATATTCTAGTTCCAGGTTCTACATACTTTACTGCATGTTCTACTGCTGGAGTCCCTTTACTTCCCTACATATTCTAGTTCCATGGTTCTACATACTTTACTGCATGTTCTACTGCTGGAGTCCCTTTACCTTCCTACATATTCTAGTTCCAGATTATACATACTTTACTGCATGTTCTACTGCTGGAGCTCCCTTAAGCTTATCTGCGTATTGTAGTGTCAATAATCCCCTTGCTGATCTCCATATTCTGACACTGAATGACATTTTCTCGATCTCTTGCCTATCATTGGCTTGTTGTTTTTAATTTCTGCGATGACCCTTGAATGGCTTCGTTACAAACTGCAGAAATAGGCTATATACAGTTCAGTATCTTCTAAATATTTCTTTCACCCTTGAATCCAGATGAGGCCATTTGGGTCTTGGCTTGATGGCTGCTACATCAGGTTAATTTCTAAAAGTATTTTTGGCTATGTGATGTAGTGACAAGCAGAAGACGTACCGTACAGTATATTAACTATGTTGAAATTGTATGGCTTTCTCTGGTAGGTCCTTCACACATGTGATCATTGTTTTGCCATCAACAACTGTTCTGCCACAAACCAAAGTCATAACTTGCTTAGCAAATCCCTTCATGTAAACCCTGAATGCTTCTCTAGACCTTTTTGGCTGGCTGTGCCTGAATAACACAGTGCCCAGCATCGCAGCGTCAAAATCCGAAGCTTACAATGCATTTGGTTCCCATTAGGGTGGAGGAATCCTCTGGGAACATCACTCTTTCGGCAACTCTGTGACCTACATAAAGCGTCTATATAAGAACCACACGGGAGGGCCTTTGCTCGACAGCGCCTTCAAGAGAAACATTCACTTCGGTTGAGTCTAATTACCATATGTCTCTCTTTCGCCCCGTCCTATTTTTAACTGTTGGGAGGAAAGAAAAAAGACAATGACGGAGATGAAAGTGAAGTGAACGTGTTGGTGCTCACTGGGGGCCAAGCAAGGAGATGATAGCAGTGGGTGGGGTGGATGTTTGTAATCTATGTTGGTATTATTTTGCATAAAGAGCAAGTATTTATGTTTCTATCTAAAACTTTCTTCGTCAAAAGCTTTTAATAAGATAAAGCAGAGGCTGGGCCAAGCACCCATTCACACACACACTCAACAATGTGCAAGACATCACAATGCCACGAAACTAAGCCGTGCCTCAGTGAAAAGTGACTGACCAGAACTTTTCCCCCCTAAACCAGCACACTCATCCAGTCCTCATAATCTCTCTGTTAGACCTTCATGATGTTTTGTTGGAAGATCCCGAGGGGACAGAGACACCATTAACTCTGTCGGGCTAAACCCAACTACGGCTGGTGCTCCCCCAGATGGGCCGGGGCACATTTCTCCCGCAGCCTCCCCTAAACCTAGCGTCAGTCTCTGGCTGCAATATACCTCTTTGAGGCCGATAAGCTTTTGGATATCTAAGAGTTGATCTTGGCAAGTGCGAGAAGCCAGGTGCACATGCAGTGAATTATGAACTCAGTCAGCAGAGGGGGCCCTCTAAGCTCTCTGTTCTCTGTGCTTAGAGTCTGGACTCATTTGGGTGATTTGTTATGATGAGTGAGTCAACTGTGCGAACGGTTTTCTGTTGCTGCCTCCTGAAACAGTAATAAGACAGCTCTCCATGATTGACAGAGAAAAAAACAAATAATTTAAGTTACTCGCCCAATGTTCTCTAATTACTAGGTTGCTAGCTGAGTCCTCTCTAATTACTAGGTAACTAGACCAGTGGTCTCTAATTACTAGGTTACTGGGCCAGTGCTCTCTAATTACTAGGTTACTGGGCCAGTGCTCTCTTAATTATTAGGTTACTGACCCAGTCCTCTCTAATTACTAGGTTACTGGGCCAGTGCTCTCTAATTACTAGGTTACTGGGCCAGTGCTCTCTAATTACTAGGTTACTGGGCCAGTGCTCTCTTAATTATTAGGTTACTGACCCAGTCCTCTCTAATTACTAGGTTACTGGGCCAGTCCTCTCTAATTACTAGGTTACTGACCCAGTGCTCTCTCTAATTACTAGGTTACTGGCCCAGTGTGCTCACATTTTTAAGTTGCTAACCCAGTGCTCTCTAACTCCAATGTCACTGGCTCACCAGTTAGCAATGTCATGATAATACCCCACTAGGTGAACATGTTGTTTACCTGTCATTAACTGATGATCTTTATTCTTCTGAAGGTGTTCGAAGGCTCCCTGACTCTGAGAAATCCAGCCCCAGTGTCCACTACACCCTACTGATCGCCTGTGTCCTGGTGGCGTTCTTCATTGGTGCCATTCTGTCCGGCTTCCTGGTTTCATGCTACTGCAGTCACAACGCTCGTCGTGCCCGGCGGCTCGGCAAGGACCCTGAGGCTTCTATCCACCCTGCCCTCTCTCTGCGCAGCCTGGCCAAGCTCAACGGCCTGCTGGACGGCCAGCCAAAGGAGGAGAAGCTGGACATGTCCACACCCAAGATGTACAGCTCCTTCATTCCCAATGGAAAGGACCATACTCCGGGCAGGCACGGGATGTCCCTGGGGGACCCGGATCTCAACCTCTCCCAAGGTGAGGACCTCTCGGGCCTACCCACCCCAGATTCCACCCCGGAGCTGCCCATCAAAAACATGAAGGCCTTCCGGAACCAGTGGGAGAGGAACCAGAACTGCAACAATGCCAAGGATTCAAAGACTCCCACAAGCACTGGCTTCAGCATGGCTTCATCACGGTCCGCCTCAGGGGTCACCCAGCAGGTGTTCCCCTTCTCCCACAGCCTTACCAACGGTCAAGCCCTGGGCCACCTGCCAGAGGAGAGAAAGATCCCCAACGAAGAGCGTTCTCAGGGGGCTTCGGCCCCGCAGTCCTCCTGCTGCCCACAGCCGGTGGTGGATGTGGCCGCCCTGGACGAGCTTCTCAAGCACATCCACGAGGTGAGCGCGTCGGGCAGCCGCAGTATCACCGTTTTGACCTCTCCGTGCGCCCCCCTGCCCGGTAGCTCCGGCCATCACCACAGTCACAGCCAGGGCAGCTTCAGATGCCAGCCCCAGATCCCCGAGACCGAGTCGGCCCCGTATTACAGCTCCTCTACCCTTCCCCGGGACAGTTTGACCCGTCGGCTGGACGTGCCCCCAGACGCCGTCACCGCCTCCTCGGCAGGCGCCACCCCGCTTCAGCAGCAATCCATCCCAGAGCGCAGCGCCGTGACCCGCCACCACTCCCAGAGGCACTCGCTGATCAAGATGGGCAACGGCGGGGCTGTCCCGCGCCAGCACAGCTTCAGACAGGGCCCGCCCCCTCACCAGCTGCTCACTCGGATGAACTCGGGCGGCGGGGGGGCGGCTGGCTGCGAGGCCCACCGGCCACTCATTCCCAGCGCCTGCCTGACACGGCAGCACAGCTATAGCGAGCCGCCCCACCTCCAGCGCGCCGCAATCGTGCGCCGCACGGCCTCCCTCAAGCCCCAGGTGCCCCCCAAGCCTCTGTTCCTACCCGCCACATCACCCGTCAACCAGCAAGGCAAGTACGACTACTGAGAGCGAACGTGCCGGACCGAGAGGCTCCGGAAAGACAATCCAACCAGTCTCCTCTCTGACGTCGGCCGACCCCATCGAAGACGGGGTCGAGGTCGGGGACGGGGTGGGGGGTGGGACTAACTACTGGCACTAGCATACCTTTCGGCGCGACGTCTAACAATGTCGTTGCACCCCGCTAGCCTCCAAACCTGATGAATGTCCTTATACCATATTGGTATTAATTCAACGCTACTCGCGGAGGGGGGCAGGCAACACGAACATGTGATCTGTACCCTTCAGTGAGGCTAAAGGAATGCAGGGGTGAGAGCCCCGATCTCAATGTAAAGGACGGTTCACCGGTCAGCCACAGACGCTGCAGACCTGTCCCTCAAGAGAGCACCTCTATCACAAACCGGACAGTGGTGTTTGTATGTATGTATGTATGCATGTGTGTCTGTGTATGCGTGTATATGCACTGCACATATGAAGATACACACAAGGCCTAACCACGCTACGCGGACTGTGGCAACACTGTCAACTCATAGCCATCTCTTAACCCTCTTACGATAGAGATAGTGGGAGGGCCACTCTGTATATTCAGTTAGCATCCCCGGACAAAAGATTTAGCAATAACCAACCGTTGTGCAGCTCAGCACCAGCCTCTAGTGGTCAGTTTGGGTTCTCTTGTTCCTGCAGCGTACCATATCGAATGACTACTTTGATAATGCTTGGGAAATTACAAATTGTGTGCTAATGGAATAAAATGCTGTGGCTAATACCCAATGGGGTCCATATACAGGCCACACACATGGAAGTGTTACCAATGTTAGTCACTGGTGGAAGCTACCCAGGACAAGAGACCAATTCAGGCTTGGATTATTGATGGATCCTTGACCTGTATTTGGTATTCTTACTTTTGTGACATAAATGCTATGTTTACTCCAAAGGAATTTTACAAGTCCCCAATATGATTGTCATTGTCATCATCAATGTAGTAATATTTTTCTTTTCATTGTTCAGTAAAGTAACTCACACTATACTTGCAATGCATTTTCCTACTGAAAGGGTAAACTTGTTTGTCATTCAAGAATACTAACTTGGTGATAATTGGTGCCACACTGAGGTGAAATCATCCAGGCTATTCAAGTATTATGAAATTATACATTAAAAGTCTTAATGCGGAGCCCCAAGAAATCATTCACGGGCACATGGCGCCCTCTTATGGACAAGCCCTTAATAAGCCCTTAACTAAGTGTAATAAAGTCAGTTACTATGTTTACCATATTGCTATAGACATTGTGGATATTGGTGTAAATAAAGGCAACTGTGGAATAATACTAGCTTAACTGTGATTTGTTTATGTGGTGTGTCTTATTCTACTATAACATAATAGTAGAATGTTGGTTCACTCCTGAAGAGACTCCATATTTGAGGTTCTATGTATGTAGGATTTTTTGAGGGAAAGTTTGATTAGGCGGATAGGGAAATGGGTAAGTATGAAATGTTGCTGGTTAAGTTTTGGTAGTTGTTTTGCCCATGAGCAAGACGCTCATCTTAAAGGACTTTTCTCTGGATAAGAGAATCTGTCAAATTACTTAGTTGTATCCCAACTACTGCGAATACAATTGCTTTCATAGGGCTACATTCAATGCACAAGCTGGAAGATCAGCATATTTAGTGCAGTTGAAATGTAAAGTTTAGCCAGTATATACTGCATTCACTTTTTCAATCAGAAATTCATTTGTTTTTTTTTTGGTGTTCAATTATCAAAATCAAGGATATCCAACTCCAATACAAAATGTTATGCTACTTTTAAAGAAAAATCTGGCATGTAATGCTTTATTGGACAGGAATATGGTGAATGAGAAAGTCCTTGCTGAAAGAGCAGATGTGAGACACCCACACCAAAGCAGTTAATGTGCACAACAGGCAGCAGCTTAGATGACTGGATGATGGTGGAGCTGGTACTCATCCCCTTCCTGCTCTTAACATTCGGCCCACCCCCAAAAAGAAAATGTATGAACAATCACTTCCCCAAGTGAGTAGTCATGGATGATTTACCTTGAATGTAACAGCTATTTATGGATAGAAAATTTGACTAAAGTAAAGAATGTGACATGGTTTAGAAAATAAGTGTTAATATTTGGCTGGGCATTAAAAAAAATGGTTCCCTTTGCAGCCACATGCCCAGCATTTAAAACCTGTTAGCTCTGTAGCACCCTCATGAGGTCTTTTGCTCATTGAACAGCACCAAAGGAAAACCTATTTTGATGATTCCTAAGGGCCAAAATACAACAAATGCAATTTTCAATATGCCTTATGCAGTATTTATGCAAATAAATTACATAAATACAAGTCAGTTAGACATTCTACAATTCGAAAAAACATAGATACATGAAGATTGGCCTTGCTATGGTCCAAAGCGGATCTTAAATCCACTGACAGATTTGTCCATTCTCTGACAAGCCCAATTATTCTGTTTAAGCAGCCACTGAAGTGAATGTGATTCCTTGATGTTGTTTTTAGTGAACAGGATCCCTACAAAAATACCTTTTAAAATCTGCTATTATCAAAGTTGGAAAAGGCACTGTGCTGTTGTGCTCACACAAGAAATTGATAGCTTTGTGTGCTGAGTTGGCTAGAGGAACCTAATGACAAAGAAGAAATGTATTAATCATGGATTATGTGATTTGGACCAAAATAAGATCAACCATATTAACAGGTATATTGAAACAGTTGACAAAAATAATTGATGGATAAAGTAACAAATGTAACAAAAGTGTATGTAGACCAGAAAACCAAGGCAAAAAGAGTTTTAGGCCAAGTGTGTTGACAAGCACAATGTGCTCAGCCAGGTTTCTGAATCAACCAGAAATTGTAAAAAACAAAGCAACTGAAAACAAAATAGAACAATGACCTACCCGTCTAACGAGCAATTGTTGTTTATTTTTTTTTATTTACATTAATGTCAAAACAGGGTCATTTGAATCCATGGCGCAGAATATCTATGTTATAACGCAACTGTCATAAAAGCTATTTATCCATGTTAGCAGAAACTTTGTTCATGGCATACTTTCCAGTCTCCGTACCAAATATCCACATTTGATCAGTTTCATGACAGCTTCTCTCCAAGCCAATTAAACAACAACGTACTACAACAACCACATCAAAACATTTTGTCCCTCTAGAAAAGTGACAATATTTGTAAAACTGACAAGCAGGTGCTCTTTCTATTGAAAAAGAATCCTCCACTGTGGTGCTCAACTCAGTGGCTTCACTGGTGCCATTCATGAAAGCACTTTCTATCAGGGTTGATGCAGAGTGCTACCTGGCATTCTTGGCACTTCCATTGAGAATCTACATTGACTCCATTCTTGCACTGTAAGCACCTCGTCAGTACCTTTTGAACATTAGACTGCTTCCTGACAGGAATTGGCATTTCGACAGGGACTGGCACGCGTTGTTTTCCTTCTCAAATGTGCCTTTCTTAATCTCAATTCTTCCCGCACACGCCAACTGTCATTCTACAGAGTGCAGTTGTAAGATCCTCCATGAAGGCGTGTCGAGT
The DNA here is from genome assembly GCA_016801105.1 of Esox niger. NCBI lineage: Eukaryota > Metazoa > Chordata > Actinopteri > Esociformes > Esocidae > Esox > Esox niger. The sequence continues at coordinate 7,105 of JACXGJ010007710.1, forward strand.
CATGGGCTCAGTCTTGTCTTTCTTGCACAGCTCCACATGTATTCCATAACTGTTTGTCACCGCCATGTCCAGAAAGTGAAAGAATAAGAAGTTATATCCGCCCATTATTCCCGGCTGGTCTGAGAAGTATTGAATCATCTGATCTGAAGAATTGACACTTTTCTTGTGTTGATCGTAAGCCAGAACTGGTGCAGGGACTGGAATTGACTTACGAGTCCAACTGCCATCCTTGTTTTTCACTCGTCTGTCTACAGTGTCCCCTCCATATGATTCATGAATGGTGGAAGCCACTGGAACTTCCCGGACATCCTTCCACTTCACAAAGAGCAGGGAGCCCTCCCTCATCCACCGTAAAGATCCTCTTGGGGATTTCTTGGTCAGAGCATTTTCTCCTGATCTTGGGAAACCCCTTCTGCCTTCCTGCATGGTACCACATGCTCCCATTTTCAGGACCAATAAGTCCTTGAATAGCTTTGGACTGGAGAAGAAGTTGTCCAGGTACAGATGGTAACCTGATCCGAGGAAAGAGGGTCTCACAAGAGACATCACTGCATCATAAGACATCCCAGATCCAGTGGGGAATGTGGTTTTGCCTTTGTAAACAACAAAGTCAACTGTGTAGAAATTGTTGGCATCAGTTAATGCAAATAACTTAACCCTCTCTTTGGTTCCTGCAGCCAATGGCACAGTCCATTCGTGTATATTCAGGTCTCTCTTTGGGTGGTAGAAGGTCTGGCAGGCCAGACGAATGTCATTCATTAGTGGTTGGAGGCAGAAAAGCGCATCGTATTTGGGTGTGCCTTTTTCCTTGTTCTTTTTTAAAAGAGCAATAGGGCAACTGATGTGAAGATTCCGTAATATGTACAGGTATCTTTCACAATCCATGCATGACGCTAGATAGGACATTGAGAAGAGATGATTTTGCCTCCAGCAATCCACCATATCTCTAAGCTTCAGCTGCCCAATGAAGAGGACCATTCCAATGAAATTATAAAACTCAATTAAATTAATGATGTTCCTTTTTATGTTAGATTTGTGTGGCCTTTTGTGTTCCAAGTCTGTATTTGTTTGCTTGTTCGTGTGATGGCAGAGGGTTCTGACAGTTTTCTCACTAAAAAACAGTTTGAATAAATCCAGAGGAGTACTTTTTGATAAGAGGTCTAGTTGTACACCTGGCTGCCTGGCTGGGGCAAATTTCAAATTATCAGGAGCCTCATCGGGGTCTTTCTCTGTTTTCCATGGCTGTTTTGACAGGGTTGCGCTGTCTCCTGAAGATGGCGCTGCAAGCTTTGGGATTTTGGGCTGTGGTGACTCCTGTGAAGAGTCAAAGACTCTTTTAAGAGGGGAATCCTTTTCTTCTGGAGGTGGTGGTGATGCTTCATCCTCAGTTTCCTCACTATAAAAAAGAAATTAAAAAAGAAATGACTGTCATACTCGTTTTGGCAACTCGGCAAGAAACCTTCTCACTTTTTTGCCACTAAATGTAACCAGCAATGGAAAACAGCCAAGTAACAGAACAAGGGAAATGATACTTTGAATTCCAAGAGCCCATTTTATTCACAATAAAAAACAGTCTGATATCGATAATTTGAGATTTGAGATTGTTAAACTTAATACAACATTCATAAGGTATTTGGTTTTTGTCATCATAATGCCCAGCCAAGCATCATGGGTCTCCAAATTAAGACTTCAAAAATCCACTTAACTCAGGACACAAGAAGCAAAAGTAAAAAAAACAATGAGTAATAATTAGGCCTCAAACATATGGGTGAGCTGTATACATTTCTTATATCAATTACTGAAACATAATATTTGAGAAGTATGTTTTGTTCACCCACATTCTTTTTCCAAATGCCTTAGTCCTACAATAAATATTTTGGTAAGCCTCCTCTGGACTAGATTACAGTTAGCCTCTTCCTGTCAAGTCTTATATGTTTGGCACACGCATTTGACCACTCCTCCACGCAGCACATCTAGACCTTCGATAGTCAAGGTCAGGGGTGTCCAAACCATCCCACGGAGGGCCATGTGTCTGCTGGTTTTTGTTTTTTCCTATGAATTGGTTCCCAGTTCACACCTAAAACAACCAGGTGAAGGTAGAAACTAATCAATTAGTAACCTAATTAGTCAATCAAGTATAAGGAGACAGGGAAAACTTTGCCGTGACCCGCAGCCCTCGTTGGAATAGTTTGGACACCCTTGGTCTATGGTTTACGCTTATCGACAGCCCTTTTCAATTCAGACCACATGTACAGGATTTCAATTGGATTCAAATCTGTGATGGTCATTGTAAAACCTAGATTTTGTGATTCAGCAACCATTTGTGTTGATTTTGGATGTATGTTTGGGGTAATTGTCATGTTGCCAATCTTGGTACATACTACAGCATCATTGAATTGCATCTCAGAGTTAGATCATTTTGTCACATTAAAATCATGCAAAGCTTGAATATTTAGCTAGACACTTAAGTACTATTAAACTGACTAACATTTTGAATGTATTAGCATTTGCTGGACCGCATAAGCAGAGCCAGCTAAGAACAGTAAATGTCACTGACTGACTCGTCTTTTCACTTGACAGAAAAGTCAGTTATTGTCACCTATATTGATAGTTACTGTATCAATTCACCCATGAAACAGCTTTGGCTGTGTTAAGTTCCAGTAGTAAGTTAGATACTAGTAAGCCTGTTACTGGCTGATAAGCTGTTAAAACAGCCTGTGGGAAAAGCCATACATTTCATAGATGCCATTTGTGGTGGAGGTAAACGTAAAAAGAAACAAAATATTCAAACTTGGCATGATGTTTGAATAACGAGACAGTCACCCACGTGGGAGACTCGGGTTCGAATCCAGTGAGGGTGGAAAATCACATTTAATTGCAGGCCTGCGGAACTTGGCTTGCCAGATTTTCATGCGGTAAATACGCATGTGAAGTTTAGTTCCATTGGGTGGGCTAATTTGTAAAATAGTCAATATTGTGCACCTACAAAAGTTGGACTAGTTTTCAGGCATTTTGTGCTGGTTTTGAGCAGTCGTTCAGCAAAAATGTTTTGCTTAACCTGGCAATAGCTTTAAAACTTGAAGTAGCCCATGGAAAAGTAGCCCATGCTGGCAAGACTATAGACGAACTTTACACTGCCAAAGCTAATCTTGCTTAAAGAAGACACCTTGGACTACTGCACCTTAAATAGCTAAGACTTAACCTAGCCCGTGCTACATTTCATGACAAAACCAACGTTTTTCTTGTATACGTGAACGACACTGATGCAATAACTATCCATATAGGTGACAATAACTGAAATGTTGGTTGAAAAGACAGAATCTTTGGAAACCCCTCTGACTGCACAAGGGCTTGTGACCTAGATCAGTGTTTTTTAACCCTGCTCCTGTAGGTACCCTGCCCTGAATTTTTTATATCTCCCCCTGCTCTATCACACCAGATTCAATTGATCTGCTCATTATCAAGTCCTTGATGGGTTACATCAGTTAATTTTTGGCAGGGAGTGATCTATAACATGCAGGGCGGGTGCCTCCAGGATCAGGGTTGAGAAACGCTGATCTAGATTACCCGAAAAAGCATACACATTTCCGTTAGGTAAGAGAATACCAGGAGACAAATTGTGTTATTGTTTAGTAGTGATGGGCAGTTTAAATCTGATTACTGACTGATATTTTTCGAGTAGTTAAGTAGAGTCAGTAATGCCCATAGATCGTTCAGGATATTTTAGAGTAATTTAGTTTGAGTCAGTAATGCCCATAGTACTCAGATTAGTCTATGATCGTTTAACTGTTTACCATTAAAAAAATAATAATAATACATCATGAATCATTCTAGGCCTACCATGCGTCCAATTATCTGGTGCAAACATGTATTTATAATGCTAATTTCTTCATATACCTTTCTTTAATACTGTAAAATAACAGCTGTTGGGCGGCGCACTGAGCTGGGGGACATCATAAGCTATTCCGTGGTCATAAGCTAACTCCACTGCAAGAAGTTCAAACAAACAAAACAATGTTTTTCCAATTACGAGTTAGAAACATCTTTATGATGTTCCTGCTTTTAATCTATTTTTCTCAGCGAAAGTACATAGACGGAAAACTGAGGTGGATGACCGAGTATGAAGCAAGCGATCATGTTGTAGAAATCCGCGGCCAAACGTTCGAATGCACCATACAATTGAACGAGTCACTAGAAAAAAATGTGTCACTAAAAAGACGAGTTTCAAAGAACGAATCGTTCGTGAACAGCACATCATTATTGTTTAGTGTCAAGATTCTACATAGTGCGCCTTTAACTGCTCAAGGCTAAATCAACTGTGTCCTACACTAAAGAACCGCAACAGAAATGATCTCTGGAAATGTATATGTTATGCACACCAATAGATTAGGGTTCCCTAATATATACATTATCCAAATAGAGGTTCAGGCAGCAAGTTGTTTGCGGAAAGGAAACTTCGCTGTCCACTATCTCATTAGGCAAGAATCATGTTTCTCGCAAACCCATGACTGGTTTACAGGACTTCAGAGGTTTTCTTGTGACATGTTCCCAGTTATTTTGAAGTCCGACCAAATCGGATATTTCCCGACATATTTAAAACGCGTAAAGCGTCGAATAACACATACAGCATAATATATATGTATATAAACATTGCACTTTCTAATTTCCGGATATAATTTGACTAAACGAGGTTCTGAGGTGTTGTTAATGTGATGCCTGTCTGACCAGAGCCCACGTCCATTGTTAAACGTGTTTGCATTAACTTGGCTAGCACGACTACGGCGTGATTTGGGCCTAATTTACATTAACATTGACAAAGAATTAACACTGATTCGCGAAAATGCAAAAAAAAAATAGGGTTTATCTGTAATAGGGCATTTGCCTGTTGAATCCCTATCATTTGATGAGCTGACGCCAAAATACACTTACATGTCCTCAAATGGATCCAAACCCTCCTGATAGTAGTCATCTGAAAACTGTTCGGAATCTTTGCTGTCGCAAGTCATTACATCTAGGTCCGCCATTGTGTAAAAATAACAAATCAAAGTAGAATTCTGCAGATAATACAAATGTTTTCGATAAACGTTGAAAAACAAACCATTGCACGCCGGTGGCGTTTGTGCAGTTCGCGCGCAGCCACGGCCCTTGCGCAGAAGCAGCATGCCATCTGTACGTAGACCATTGCGTGTTCAAGAGGGTCAGCAATACATTTTTCAGAGCGCAGCGCAAAACAATTCTTTAAGGCAGTGGCTCTCAACCTTTTTAGTGTCTGTATCCCCAAAAAGATTATGCACTGCTTTAAGTACCCCCTCATGATAATTTCACTAGTAAGCCTATGGTGTCATGAGTGTTTTCAAGAACCCCAGTTGGGAAACACTGCTTTCAAGGATGCATCTGTAATATTTTTACTGTACTACTAGCATACTTGTATGCAAAAATGATAAACACATCTAAAGTGAATGCTTTAAATTATGGTTTCAAACACCAATTTCTGCAAAATTAGTGCCTGAGCTGTTGCCCATTTAAACTTCCTTGCCGGACCGTCTCAGTTTGCACTGATGTGTAGTCACCTTTCACTCCCTCCCCCCACTCTAAATTACAGAGGACTATCGTAGCTAATGCTAAAATTGTCTTATTCGTAAAGGGAAGAGATGGGTCTTGTTATAGTTCAAATCTAATTTTGCAAACCACTGGCGTAGCGTGGTGACTCCAGGCCACAAACATTGGAGGCATGATTAGCATTAAATATCCATAATACAAATGGCAAAGATGCAGATGTGTCTGGTATTGTATTTTAATATCTAGCAAAATTACCTAGCTCAATTGTTTTTATTTTACAGAAACCTACAAAATGTATATGATACATTGCATTGTGTTAAACTTTTAAAATATTCTAATCTACCCCCCACATATCTTGAACGAGCCATATTCTACAACCTTCCAACATTCTTAACCCCACATTCCCTCAACACAAATACTGTAGATGTATTCATTGTCAATTAGTGTTTTTAAGTAAATATAGGACCTCTTACGTAATGGCCTCTGTCATTCAAAAGCAGTTTTACAATTACATTAGTTCATTAAAGCTAACGGCTACCACATTCAAAACACTGCTATCCCACTCCAGTCATACAAACATATCACAACAGCCCAGGCTACACAGCTGAGAAGCAGGTTTGGGTGATACAAACATATCACAGCAGCCCAGGCTACACAGCAGAGAAGCAGGTTTGGGTGAAGTCATAGATTCAACTATGCCATTCATAAAAGCAGTTTCTCTCCTCGTTCTCCACACAGAGGTGTACCTGGCATGCATTGCACCACCATTGACTGGATATTATATGGATATTCCCACTTTCTATGCACTGTTGGCAAGGCATTCTTTGATTTTTTTCTGATCCAACTGCAATAGTGATCGGTGTGTGTCAACTTTTCCTTGTCTTCGATGGCCCCTCTTCGGACAGTGGCACCCTACAGAGCTGGGCCGTCAGTGTCTCCATGTATGCCTTGTGAGTCATTGGTTCATTCTTACTCTCCTTTCGAAGTTCCCTGTGAATCAGGAAGCTATTTGTGGTCGCAATGTCCACAAAATGGTAAAATAGGCGTTGGTACCACCTCATCATTTTCTGTTGGACTGAAAAGAACTGAATGAGTTGATCAGAAACACGACTACTCCCCTTGTGATTATTGTATGCCATAACTGGCGTAGGCAATGGAAGTGATTTACGTGTCCAACTGCCATCCTTGTTTTTCACTCCCTTTTCTATGGCCTCCCCCTCATATGACTGATGAATGGTGGAAGCCACTGGAACTTCCCGGACATCCTTCCACTTCACAAAGAGCAGGGAGCCCTCCCTCATCCACCGTAAAGATCCTCTTGGGGATTTCTTGGTCAGAGCATTTTCTCCTGATCTTGGGAAACCCCTTCTGCCTTCCTGCATGGTACCACATGCTCCCATTTTCAGGACCAATAAGTCCTTGAAGAGCTTTGGACTGGAGAAGAATTTGTCCAGGTACAGATGGTAACCTGATCCGAGGAAAGAGGGTCTCATGAGTGACATCACTGCATCATAAGCCATCCCATACCCATTTGGGAACGTGGTCTTGTCACTGAAAATAACGCAGTCCACAGTATAGCCATTTCTGGAGTCAGTCAAGACAAACATCTTAAAATCCCTGTTAATTGACGTTGTCTGGCTTTCTGCTAATAACCCTTTTTTGGAATTTGATGGAACAAGCCTTTCATGTATAGATAGGTTTTTCCATGGGTGGTAATTGGACCGACAGGCACGACAGATTTCATTCATTAAAGGTTTGATTCGAAACAGCGTGTCAGAGTCAAAGCTTTTCTTCCTTCTGTTATTGACAGCAGCCTCTTCTGGATCACTCAAGTGAATGTTCTGTGCTATGACCCTGTATCTGTCCCATGACATCAACGTATTTGGAGAAAGCACAGAGAAAAGGCTCAAATCCCTCCAGTAATCATCTAGCTTGTTCAGTTTCAACTGACCTATGAAGAGAACCATGCCAATAAATTGGTAAAACTCAACAATGGTAACATCTTTCCATTCATATCTTTTCCCATTCTTAATGTTAAAAGCAGCCTGTTTGTTAGTATTTTCACAGAGGGTTTCAACAGTGGTTTTGCTGAAAAAAAGTTTGAAAAGGTCCAGTGGAGTACTTTGGCATAATGGATCTTCTAGTTGTACTCCTGGCTGCCTGGCTGGGGCAAATTTCAAATGAGCAGGGGCCTCATCAGGGTCTTTCTCAGTTTTCCATGGCTGTTTTGACAGGGTTGTTCTTTCTGTTGAAGATGGGATAGCAAGCTTTGGGATTTTGGGCTGTGGTGACTCCGGTGAAGAGGAGTCTAATGCTCTTTTATGTGGGTCATGATTTTCTTTTGAAGATGTGGGCACTGAAAACTCTTGTTTTTCAGATAGGACATTTGGAAGGTCGGGTTCTTGTTCACATTCACTAAAAGATAAAAAGACATCATGCAATTAAGACAAGAGCACTCAACTATCTCATAAGGCACAACTGTTAAAGATTCTCAGTTCAATTAATAGTAATTGCTTTAGTTCCTTGGGGCTTATGAAAGAGGCTGTAAAAACGAGATAAACAATTTAAACGTAAATTGAGTCACAGTAACGTACAGTACTGTAGTGTAGTTAAATTTACACTACAGTTTGGGACAAAGCTACCTAAGGATATTGTGATCTGCTCCATTGAATTTCAGAAAATATATTTGGAATTTCATATTATTACAAAACGTGCTTTGCGCAGTTTAATATAGCCAGTTTGATTTTGAATAATATTTGTGGTTGGTAGTTCATTGTTTGGCATAAGCTTTTCAAGTCTTCATTCTAAATAGTCGTGCAACTATCACGCCGAAGTCAAGAAAAACTAAGACAAGCAATAATTCCGTGTTGCTACATGTACATTTTCTACATTTTCTGAAAATACGGTAGTAATTAAACAATGTCTTCAGTGTATTAGACGCCTTATTGTCTAGCCTGTTTTGTTATAATATCCCAGCAGCACTGTGGTCAAAATAAAACACCAGTAAGTTGCTGTAGTTAATTTACATGTCCTCATATGGATCCAGACCCTCCTGGTAGTAGTCGTCTGGGTAATTCACCGATGCATAAGAGCCGTCGTCGCTCAGCTCGCTGTCGCTTATATCACGTTCCATTGAGTAAATATGTAATCCGATGTAAAAATGACGAAAGTCATCCAACTGCAAATGATCTGTTTCTTTTAGTACACGTGCTTCTCTTCCTATTGTTTTTGTTACCGAATGTAAAATTAGCATCAGCGTATCAGCGTCTTGTGAGCACCGTTAAAGAAACATTCCTGGGTCACGAAAATAAGGGATTTTTCAAAATAAAAGAGACCAACATATTACTTGAAAACGGACATAAATTTAGTTTATTAAATGTTTAAGAAAATGTACCTCTCAAAACATTGAAAACAATTCATATTTGATCATATTAAAGAGTAATTTCAATGAAAAGTGGGTATTAAAACACGTTCCAGGGGCAAAAGTCTGAAAATGCCGATCACTGAATATGGAATAAATATTGCCTAACTGCTCATAAACTATTGAATATTCCACAAAGAAAGCAATGTAGGAACTGTTCAGGAGAGTGTATAGAGTAATACAAACCTGTCAAACCATGGGGAATGGTGTGCTCCATCTAGCAACACAATATTTTCCACACCCTCTTTTTCCACAATGAGACTCAATGGATATGAAATACATATTGCCCAATAGAAAAAAGAAACGTTTCTATATGAATGTATATATAGTGAATGTATTGTAGGATAATGTTCAAGAGAGTCTATAGAGTGATAATATGCACACAAGAAAATCAAGGGGCACTATGTATTTACAATTGTTGCTGTCTTTTTACTCCGCCCCTCTCAGTGGCCGCTATGTAATTCAGTGGATATGAAATACATATCGTACAAAAGGAAAAAAAGTATCCTATATGCCGCAGTGAATGTATTGTAGGAAATATTCAAGAGAGCCTATACAGTAATTATGTGCAAATAAATCAAGGGGCACTGTGTATTTGCAATTGCTGCTGGCTTTTTAATCTGCCAATACAATTGGCCACAACGTAACTCATTACATACAAAATACATATTGCCCTATAGAAAAAAAACGATTCTATATGCCACAGTGAGTGTATTGTACGAAATGTTCCAGAAAGCCTACTGAGTGAATATGTGCAAAAAAATCAAAGGGGCACTGTGTATTTGCAATTGTTGCTGTCTTTTCACGCCGCCTGTACCATTGGCCACAATGTAATTCAGTGGATATGAAATACATATCGCACCATAGAAAAAAAAAGATTCTATATGCGGCAGTGAATGTATTGTAGGAAATGCAATATTGATTTTTATATGATTTAAATCGCGGACTTTCATTCTGAAGGCCAAATCCTTAAACCGGAAGTCTCATTATTGCTACGGAATCTCTTATTTTGCCAGCATGACGCTAATAATGTTTTCAGATATTACGAAAAGAAAGGAATGAATGGAGGACCACAGACCGCTCCCGCCTGGATACTTCCACCAGTAAATATTTGCAATGGCTTGCTGTGCTTCTATTTTTTTCATGGAATTTTTCATCTCCGAATGTTAATTTTATGTCTTGTTTCAATGGCCATGGCTGGTGGAAAACTAGTGGTTATAGCATTGTGCCAGTAAATAGAAGGTTGCTGGTTCAAAGTATTATTTGCCAACCTTCATTATAAGCCATTCATTGGCAATCTAATTGATCTGGTTATACAAATCCATATAAATTGGTCAGTAAAGTATGACTCTTTAACTTGAGTCAAAATAAACAATTATACAAGAGTATTGTAAGCTGATTGATAATGGTGATTAAAGATAATGATGTGAAGGTTTGATTTAGTGACACACTAGAAATACAACAATGCACAGAATACAACAATGCTTAAGACAAGCAGTGCATATAAATAAACCGAAAACAAAATCAGTAAGTTTCCTACATATTCAGGCTTGGCATCAGCTGCAATTTCAAATAGCAGAGACACTTATGTATGGCCTGTTATAATCTTAATTTGAGAAAAATAAAACATAAAAATGGAAGATGAGAAACACTGACATCACAAAAAGATGTTGAAGAAATGATCAATGGAACACTGTCCAAACAGCATTATTTTTTGTACTCTGCATCCACCGCCAGGCGGGGGGACAAACGTCCCAAGGGTCCTGCCATGCATAGCAAAAAATAAGCTAGGCCTAGCTACAAAAATAAAAAAGCAAAAACCTTTGAGTGCAAGCCCCTGAGTTTAGACTGCTAGGTAAATGAAGCCAGTGAAGTAGGCTACATAACCGATCTTCCCGCCCCCTTCCAGTCGAAAAATGGGCTAAATAGTCTCCCTGCAAAAATGGCCATTGCTTATCTTGTGTGCATTACTCCATTACGCCACATTCAAAGAGGTTTATCATTATGTTTTGATAGACGACAGTAGACATGAGTAAAATAAAATATGCAACTGTAAATTAGAAGCAATATTGGTAGTAGAATTAAATATTGTAGAATTAGCAAGTATGGCAGTTATATACATTTAAGAAAATGTCATCTACTATCAATCGGAAATATTCCAATGCCCATTAAAGTACCTGAAAGGGCTTCAGAGCATCTGGAATTTCCATGTGTGATCATTGATCAGTGTAACTGATTGAAGAGCAGTTTTTGAGTCCGAACGTGCGTGCTCTGATGCTCTGATCCTCTGGGGGGACTTGCGGTCTGCAGAAGAGCAGCTGCCGTGCTCTCAGTGGTGGACCTGTAGAAGTTGGTGAGAGTTTTTGCTGACATTCCAAATCTCTTGAGTCTCCTCAGGAAGTATAGTCGTTTCCGGGAAGTTTTCCAAAGGCGATTTACTCAGGGCTTTTGGTTGGGGAAAATCCTGACAAAATTGTCGATGCATTTGAAGATATATGCTGAGGCCATTGGTGTATTCGTCAATGTTCCCATTGGTTGCATCACAGAACACCTGCCAATCCGTCCAATCCGTTCAGGTGTAATAAAGCAGTTCCATTAGCTTTATTTGATAGGGTGCTATGTTTAGGCTAGCCTACTATAGGTTAATGAGGTCAAAATTACTAAAACTAGACTCAATCAAAAAGGGTCCCAAAATGAACACTGCATGACATCACTGCCTGCATTGGTCCAGCAGTAATTGTAGCCTTTCTTCTAATCTCCCCCCAAGCACAGTGCTATGTAGTCCTGTCATTGGTGTTGAACATTCATCAATAGGCTCCTCATCTGTCAAGTACAGAAGACAATGTATTGTGTAGCAATCCCAGACTGACCAGACTGATCACTTCGGCTTACCTATGGGTGCTCATATCAGTTAACATACATACCCATAAAGTGTTGGTCATTAAATATGAACCATACAGTAAAATGGAATGTGTTCTTGGGGCTACAGAGAATATTACAAAACCTGCACTCAGGGAAGAAATGCCTAACTAGACTGCTTCAAAATGCAGGAATCAGGGATGCCAAGTATGGTTGCTTATGTGTGTAATTGTCAGTAACCATATGAACTAAAGTATGAAGAGGAATGAGGAATTTGGTCACAATCAATATTTCAAAGTAATTTTCAGAGTAATATACAAAAAAATTTATATACCAGCAATATTTTAATTCCTCAAAAGTCGTATCCTAATCTAAGTGTCTAAAACACACTACAGCACATACGTAGGTTAGGAGCATCAATTAACTATAGTCACCTAACTTGTATTAACTCCTAACAAAAACACACTCCTAAGGTCTACAGCACAATGTGTTGGGAGGTCTTTTCAGCTAGAACAAACTCATTTTATTTTTTTTATATGTCTGTTTATCCTAAACGCAGACATATCTAAATCTCTTCCTCAATTATCATTAAAATGACCTCCCCTTGGCAAAAACCAGTACAGAACAATAAAATATACCAGAATATTTTGCGCTTTATTCAGAACATGTAGTTCTGAACACTACAGATAAATGTCCACAATATTATACATTTCGTTACAGTTTCACACCTCTCCAGGTGAGCTCAGGAGGGTGGGGCTGATGGCCCGCAGCTGGTGTTCCAGATCTTTAGAGAAGCAACTGTTACCCAGGACACTGCTTAACATCACCAAGAGTCTGTTGGTGACTTGGTGAGGTCAGACGCTCCTCTTCATCAAATATAATTCCACTCTTCCTCAACAGACATTTCTCATTACACTACAAGTGTCTCTTGTGTCTGCCTGCTTTGATCAGAACATGCATGTGTCCAGTGTCCTTTGACTTTGGCTGAGTCTCAATGGACACCTTGCTAAGCTGGGCCAGAAGCTCTTGCATTCATTATTTTGCAGGTCATGGGTTTGATATTGTTTACTTAGCACAGATACTTGTGAATGGTGTAGCGGTTAGAAGTTAGGTTATGGTGGAATGAAGTTCAGCACCACTTCCCTATTTTGCGGTCGGCTGAGAGGTTTGTAATCATTTGATTTAGAAGGCAACACCCCCCATATTTTTATTGTATTCTCCAGTTGTTTTTGTGGTTGTGACAATAATAAACTCTGATTTACCATATGCCTTCCTTATTATTGTTTCCCTTTTATTGTCTGCCTTTCATACAACTGATGAATGTTGAAGCCTTTGACACTACCTGGGCAGAGAATCCTCCATGGTAAATATGCTTTTGGGTTTCTTGGCCTGTGTGTTTTATTCTGATCTGGGGAGCCCCCTTCTGCCTTCCTGCATATTACCGGCTGCTCTAATGTCCAGATCAAATAACCAGTGAAGTAGTTTTGGACAGAAGTAGAGGTCAAGTTACACATGGTAAACAGAGCCAAGGGCAGAGAGCCCTTCAAGTGACAATACTGTATCATAAGCTATTTAATAACCGGAGGGAAACTGGTTCTTGCCTCAATACATAACACAGTCTATTGTATTGCCATTGCTGGACTAATACAAACATCTTGAAGCTATGTTTGTTGGTCTTTGTCTAGATATATTCAATCAATTAAATTATTGCTTTTGTGGCCACCGTGTATTAATCTACAGCCAGGTCTTTGCATGTGTGAATCCAGTTCACACAGGAATGAGGAGAGTCATTCATCTATGTTTTGAGCTGGAATAGCCTGTCAGCGGTAACTGTCCATTTCAGCTATATCCATATATACAGCTCAGAAAAAAAATATACCATAAGTGTCTAGCTAGCTGAAAAATGCAAGTGGATGGAATTCCAGGCTTTGTGTTTCCCCTAGAAGATCCTACAGTGGGGCCGTAATCACTCAATTGAATAATATATGTGAAGCTACACATGCACTATGAATATTCACATGCTCTATGTGAAGCTACACCTGCACTATGAATATTCACATGCACTATGTGAAGTTACACATGCACTATGAATATTCACATGCACATTGTGTTGCTACACATGCACTATGAATATTCACATGCACTATGTGAAGCTACACATGCACTATGAATATTCACATGCACTATGTGAAGTTTCACATGCACTCTTTGAAGTTACACATGCACTATGAATATTCACATGCAATAAGTGAAGCTACACATGCACTATGAATATTTACATGCATTTTGTGAAGCTGCACATGCACTATGAATATTCACACGTACTATGTGCAGCAGCATATGCGCTATGAATATTCACATGCACTATATACAGCTGCAAAAATATGTCATATTGTATAATGAAAACCTTTACATTACAAGGGATTTTTTGTTGGTATTGTTGGTGGAGTATACCATTTATAAATGTGTTTTACAATCTCCTTTTGTAAAATAATAAGACATGTAAATTCATGAATGTGAAATTTGGCCAATTGATTTATGAAATTAATTACAGAATGAGGACATTTATCAAATTGTTCTATACAAAATGCTATTCCAAGCAATATATTTAGAGTGTGAAGAAATTGTTATAAATATAATACATTATGAATCTATTTGGTTTAAAGTCTCAATACAAGTGCTGACACCCTCAGAATATTGCTAAATACTTTTGGAAATCACTCTAAATGAAATATACATTGTATATTGTATCTCATCTCAGCAGAAAGAATTTTAAGCGTCTCCATCCGACTTCCTGGATTGAGCTTCCAAGCTTCTGACCCATACTTAGTTGTCCCGATGAGTTGTGATGAGACTGGGTCATAAAACCGATGAACTAATATTAGTTTTGCAAGACCCTTAATTTCAATTGTATGGACTGAGTTACTCTATATCAATTAAGTCCTCAGTACTTTTTATATTACTGAAGTTCCAGAGGAAACCAGTAGGTGGCATCAGTAATAAAGGAGTAATGAGGAGTTATTTAGCAGTTCTATATATGTCTCTGTTTCCTTCAAGGTCTGCATGGAGGTTATGTACAGCAAGATACTTGCTGTATCTACAGGGGACTTCTGACAGAGGAACCAATCTGTGTTGGCAGTAAGTCTTCTATTGTACTTTTGACTTTAATGAAATCCCCAAAATACATATTAATCTCATATAAAAACATTTTTTGTAACTCCTTCAAATTAAAAGTAGAAAATAACTTATTTAGGAGACTTTGTGATTGCTTTATTTGCCTTGAGAACTGTAAAATATATTCAACATTTCATGTTTCTAACAGTGTTGACTGTGTATTCATGTAGAGTGTGTCTGTTGTGTCAGAGGTGAATGGGTTTTTATCACTGTGGCTCACTATTGGTAGCAAGAAACTAGCCAATAGTAAATCTAATAATTGTAAAAATATTTTAACTTAAGTGTACTTAAAAATCATGTACTATTCAAAAACATGTATTGATGTATTTCATGCATCCAGAATCATTATGAATCTTGTAATATGAGAAAACACTTAAAAATGATGCATGATTATATTTAGTTTGTAAATTAGGTATTCTCTTCATTAAAGTCATTGTCTGTGTAATACCTTGTTGAATGTGGAATAGTTTTAATCTGTCTTTTAAATTAAATGTTATGAGGTTATATTGTTACAGTCAACCAGAATATGAAGGATCAGAATCTTTTTTAACAGATTTTCAAATAAGAAAAAAGTTCTGAATGTAAATAAGTTATACATGAGTTATTATCATTATTGTCATATCAGCCCACCCATTCAATAATAAATCCACTTTCTGTAACTTCCTGTCTTCTAGGTGATCTAACAAGGGCTTCCCCTCAGGCTGGAGTCTGAACTGGAAGGTAGATGGAAGTAGCCGCAACACCTTCATTACAATGTAACCTTCTTCAGTTTTCTAAGTTCTCCCTAAAAACCTCAGATACAGAAGCCAGGTTCTCTAAACTCACTGATCTTAATGATCATATACTAAAAGTGAAGCTGTGTGCTCTAAAGTTAAACCCATACTGGTTTTCATGATATACTGACACTGAAGCCTTATGCTCTAAACTCACTATAATTCTCTGGGGACAGATGAACATCTGGTGCTGCTCTACTATGGGAGCGTTCCAGTCATCCTGCACATGCAAATCTGAGTTTCACCCTCACAGTTCACAATGTCCCAGCCTCAAATCTTCTGGGTACAGACAGCTGTGTCTCATCAGAGAAATGAACATGAGTTGGATAGTCAGACTTCACACTAAATAATATTCATATTGGGAACTCAGATCAAAGGGGTCATTAACAGACATCCAGAGTGACTTACAGTATTGACCCCTCATGGGAATCAAACCCAAATCTATTAAGTTGCAAGTGCCTTGTTTAACAACTGGATAACATGGGGTCCTCAATGTCTTTAAGTATAATCAACTGTAAGATCTTAATTTAACTACATTTTGTTTCTCAAAATGTCACCTCACCACAGAAAATGTGTTATATAATGTACATATCTTTTTATTTATTAATTTAAGAAATTGTTGGACTTTCTCTGTGTTCAAAAATCTCCCACTCTGGACCTCAGGGTTGAGCTAGAGTGAGTTCAGTGTCATCTGGTTAAATTGAAATTGCAGTTTTAAATGTTACTTGTTCTTACTTCTCCATAGACTGTATATGGGTTTACTACATATGCCCATAAGACGTCTTCAGATGAAGTTTGCTCATAGGTTCATTCGACAAGGTTAGTTATCGTTTGAGGCGTAACTGTGCAAAAACGCTTTAGCAACAGATCAGCATCAAGCAAACAATAAACAGCAATAGCTTACCATGTTGGATGGAAAGGAATTTTTGTTCCACATTCCCATGTTTTACTGTATGATGGTAAAAAAAGTGTTACTTTGCACAATGTAAAAAATATATGCCAACAAGAATTCCCTGGACATTATCTGGTGGTCAGAGGTATGCTGTTCATGCCAGACTCATGTAAATCCAGTGAGAGGGTCTTTATTCATGCTGGAATTGCTAAGAGGACTCACATATCAAGGTCACATTTAGTAGCTTTTCTGGGCCTCCAGACCTAGTGACTCAACTTCAACACTGTGTAGCAGATACAGTTATTTTTTAGCAACCTTCAGTAATGGCCCCTCATGGGAATCAACCCAAAACCCTGGAGTTATAAGGTCCAGTTACACTTTATTTCATCTCTCATCTCATCTTCATCCGCTTATTCGGTATTGGGTCGCAGTGGCAGCAGCTCCAGCAAAGGACCCCAAACTTCCCTTTCCAGAGCTACATTTGCCAGCTCTGACCGAGGCATCCCGAGGCGTTTCCAGGCCAGAGTTGGAATATAATCTCTCCACCTAGTCTTGGGCCTACAACGAGGTCTCCTCCCAGCTGGACGTGCCTGGAACACCTCCCTAGGGAGATGTCCTGGCGGCATCTATACCACCTAAACTGGATCCTCTCGATGCAAAAGAGGAGCAGCTCTACCGTGAGTTCCTCACGGGTTATATTTAACTGGTCTGAATCCTAGGGCAGTCCCAGTGGGTTTGTTTGTTTGTCGTTCATTTGCTGAAGTAATAAAATATAAAGAAAATTTAATTGTAAAATGTAGGACATTATTGTATTGTATTTTGATAAAGTAACATTCCTTTCTGCAATTAATTTTTTAGCATTGCATCTGTTGATTCAGACCAGTTCCTCTTAAACTGAGGGAGGTTTATGTACGAGGCTCTAACACTGTGTGAACTGGAAACTGTCACCCTGCTGACAGTAATAATCTCCTGCATCTTCACCCTGGATTCCACTGATGGTCAGAGTGAATTGAGAACCACTCCCACTGAAACGATCCGGAATCCCTGACTGATGGTTTGTAGCATCATAAACTAGAAGTTTGGGAGCTTCTCTAGGTTTCTGCAGGTACTGGTTGAACAGCTGATGGACACAGTCTCTCCTGGACTAACAGACCGAGAATTAGGAGATTGGGTCAGGATTATATCTGCTGAAGATTCTGAAAAATAAAATAAATACTTTATTTGAATCAAATGATTAAATATCTACCTAAGCAAAATCATCTGATGTCCAAATGTGAACACCTATAATCCAAATACATACAATCATTAACAATGTGTCTGGATGAACCAAGTCCCATGATGAATGAATCTAAGTTAGTGAACACCAATAATCCAGTGACATCATCATCATTGTACTGTGTGTCAGTGTCTCTGTAAGGACTGAACAGACACTGATCAACACTGGACTCTTTAAGTGTGTGGAGCACTGAGACATGACAGATATGCAAAACATATTTACATAGAGTGAAGACAGTAGTGAAAACTGACACTTGTCCTAAGAGCAATGGACATTTTTCTCTAAATTTAACACTTAAGCCAAAAACCCCACAATGTAAAGACAACCCCAATTCCTAAGTATTGGGGCCAGATCAAGCCCAGTAGTGGACAAAAACATAATGGAAATTCTCCATTGAGCTGGATTTATGTGAGAACTTAACTTAAATCAGTGTTAAAAAACTAGCCTTTAATGCTCAACCTAAGAGAGCCATTACAAACACATGATCATCCATCTGAAATGTCTTTCCAATTAGCAAATCACACCAAGGAAACCAAATCAAGGGCTTAAAAGACAAGCTGATTGACAATGGATTCAGCCTATTAAGAGTGAGCTGAGCATCCCCCTCCCAGACATATTTTGGTCTTTGAATGGGACTAAAGGTGATGACAAGGCGGGGTCACTGACTCCAACCATTTTTAGGGGTTAACGGCTAGTATGTCTGTGCTCATGAATTTACTTACCCTGGAAGAAATAGTGCCATTTTGGCATTGATTTTGATGCACAAAAACTCTTTTATTTATGGATAGTGATCATATGAAGCCATTTATTATCAAATTGTTGTTTGGCTCCTTTGTAAATCAATGATGACAGAAATCACCCAAATGTCCCTGATCAAAAGTATACATACCCTTGAATGTTTGGCCTTGTTACAGACACCCAAAGTGACACATTAAAATGACAATTAATGATGAGTTTCCCACACCTGTGGCTTTTTAAATTGAAATTAGTGCCTGGGTATAAATAGTCAGTGAGTTTGTTTGCACTCACGTGGAGGCACTGAGCAGGTTAAATACTGAGCCATGGGGAGCAGAAAAGAACTGTCAAAAGACCTGTGTAACAAGATAATGGGACATTATTGTAATGATTCGAGTTGAAGCAGGACCCAAGCGCAGATTCAGGGAGCAACAAAACATTTTTAATGGGGAAAACAGAGACAGGAACAAGCAGGAAAATAGGCACTCAGGAAAACCACAGACTGAGGGCTGGGATGGACAATCAACACGTAAAACACAATGACTGACAAAGGGTTAACAGAAGAGGTCAAACTATATAGGGAGCTAACGAGAACTAAGAAGACACAGGATGCAAACAATGAGGACAAGCAACAGCAAAGAACACAAGCAAAAAGAAAACACAACTAGGCTAGATTCAAAAACAAAAAACAAACTAAACAGAACCTCACAATTGCAAAGATGTTCAAAGCCTTGCAAATGCCAATCGGTACAGTTCAATCATTTATTCATAAGTGGAACATTCAAGGATCTCTTGATACCAAGCCAAGGTTATGTAGACCAAAAAAGATTTCAGCCAAAACTGCCTGAAGAATTGTTCGGGACACAAAGAAAAAGATCAGGATGTCTGCAATATACCACCACTGAATAAGATTTGAAAGGTACTGTATAGATTGGACAAAGAAATACCAGAAGACAGGTTTTTTAAAGGTTTTATGGACAGATGAAATGAGAATGTGTTGTGGCAATTTCTTAACTAATGTATTTTGGAAACATGTTTGCTTATCTATTACCTGGTATGTAACTCTAGCCTTTGGTTGTGACATGCATCTGTATTATGTCAGAGAATCATTAGGTTCTCTGACCATCTGCTCAACTGGCTAAACCATTAAGGGTATCTGTCCTTTGTTCCTTAGGAATGTGATTGTTGGGGGACGGTAGCGGCAGTTGGCCCTTTAGGTAAACACAACAGTAAACATTATGGCAGGAAGGATGAGGTGGGTGGGAGAACCCTCCCACCTGTGTTACCTAAGTTCGATGGGTAGCATCATACCACACCCCTTTAACTGTTATAAATACTGACCGTTGTTGAATTTTACTTTAGAAGCTCCTCAAAATGATTATTCTATAAGCGTTTGACGCGCCTCTCTATTTGCGAATAAACTGCTAATTGTCCCAAGAGAATTTTGTCTCTGTCTTACTCCTTTAAGAGTGTCTATCGATGAAATATCCATCACAAATGACTCTTGATGGACCAGATTAATGGGCCTGTGGCTGGATCAGTAATGGACACAGCACCACTTCAGTCAGACGCCAGCCAGGTGGAGGAGGGGTACTGGTACGGGCTGCTATTATTAAGGATGAGGTAGTTGGACCTTTTCTTGTTGAAGTTGGACTGAAACTTCACTCCCAAACCTACTGCCAGTTTCTGGAAGATACTTCTTCAAACAGTAGTACATTATTCAAGAAAGCCATGGTCTTCATGCAGGACAGTGCTCCATCACATGACTCCAAGTACTCCATTGACTGGCTAGCCACCAAAGGCCATAAAGATGCCTGAACGATGACCTGACCCCTTCCTTTCCTGATTTAAATCCTATTGAGAATTTGTGGGCCCTTCCCAAATGTGAGATTTACAGTCAGGGAAGACAATACACCTCTGAACAGCATTTGAGAGGCTGTGGTTGCTGATTCAGAGAAAGTTGATTCTGAACAGATCAAGAAACTGAAAGACTCCATGGATAGAAGGCTCATTGCAGTTATTGAAGAGAAGCGTGGTTATATGGGTCACTGAATATTTTTGAAAGGACAAACATTTTTGTTTTAATTTTGTGTTACTTATTTGTTACAATTTAGAATAAACACGATTCTTTTTTTAATGAGCTGCCTAATAATTCTGCTCACCAATTGTGGCCTAATAATTCTGAACTCTTATGTCTTCCCCTGAGAAAGATCAAAACTCACTTTTCCTTTGTTAAACATTCAGATTTGAGGTTCAGTGATATTTTGGATTGACTAAGAACATTGTGGCTCTTGAAAGATAAAAGAAATCATGAGGAATACGATTTTCCTAATAATTGTGCACGCAGTGTAAAAAGAAACTGTATAGTTTAGATTATTTTGTTGTATTCCATTGTATTCTGGTAAAGTTACACACCTTTTGTAATGTTTTATAGCATTGCAGCAGTTGATTCAGAGCAGTTCCTCTTTAACTGAGGGGGGTTTTGGTACGGCGCTTTAACACTGTGTGAACGGGTAGCTATTACACTGCTGACAGTAATAATCTCCTGCATCTTCACCCAGGATTCCACTGATGGTCAGAGTGTATTGAGAACCAGATCCACTCCCACTGAAACGATCTGGAATCCCTGACTGACGGTTTGTAGCGCGATAAACTAGAAGTTTGGGAGCATCTCCAGGTTTCTGCAGGTACCAGTGGACACATGTATAAACATTTGTACTGGTTGAACAGCTGATGGACACAGTCTCTCCTGGACTAACAGACCGAGATTCAGGAGATTGGGTCACTGTTATATCTGCTGAAGATACTGAAAATAAAATAAATATGTAAAAAATTGTATTAGTTTTATAATTAGTGAATATTTACTAAATCATCTGATGTCCAAATGTGAACACCAATAATCCAATACATATAATCATTAACAATGTGTCTGGATGAACCAAGTCCCAAGATGAATGAATCTAAGTTAGTCAAAGTGTCTCTTACCCTGAACAAGGAGCCCCAGGGTCCCCAGTAGAATCAGTGACATCATCATCATTGTACTGTGTGTCAGTGTCTCTAAAAGGACTGAACAGACTCTGATCAACACTGGACTCTTTAAGTGTGTGGAGCACTGAGACATGACAGATATGCAAAAAACCCTAATTTGCACAACAGAGAAGACAGTAGTGATTAACTGACAACCTCTAACAGAACAAATGACAAAACCTACATGTAATAACATATTGATAGATTTAATTCAGTTGAATATAATAATATAATAATTATAACCCACATTAAGTTTTCTTACACTCACTATAAATGAGTTGTACATCAATCAGTGAAGTGTTTGAGTCCATGTAGAGATGACAAAATCCATACTATTTAACTTCAAGACCAACAATGATAAACACTGAACAAGGGACCACTTTGGGAGGAGGGTGATGGATCAGGACACAAGCCGACTCTATAAACCTGTTCCAAATTATGGATGTGTACATTCCCTCATTGGGGACATTCCCTCATATGAATGGACTGGTAGTGTGAGGAACATGGTGGACCCCTGGTACCACTGTATCCCTTACGCATCTCCACTGTGAGACTATTTTTATACCAGCACTGTTTTATGTTTTATTTCTATTTTATTATTCTGTGTTATAATTCCTCTAGCTTTGTGTTTTATATTTTATCTCATTTCTATTATCCTGTTGTATTTTTTATGCTGTTTTTATATTTCTCTTCTTAATTAATTGTTTTTGATTTATTGCATTATTTCTATTTT
>JACXGJ010007711.1:0-29601 GCA_016801105.1 Esox niger
GTGTGTGTGTGTGTGTGTGTGTGTGTGTGTGTGTGTGTTGGAAACGCTGGTGTAATGTTAGTCACCCTCACCGCTGAGCTGGAGAACAAAACGATTGTAAGGTTTTATTGACCATTCTTCATTTTCCTGCAGAGACAAAGCCTGCTCAGGGATTAAAGGATTACATTACATTCATTAAGTTGTCAATCGAGCAGTAGGTCTAACCCAAATGTGAGTTTTGCTTTTAACTCGACCGCTTACCAAACTGAAGAGCTGTGGGGGGGGTGGGGCTGATACATCGTGCTCCCAGGGAACAATTAGGGGCCCCCCCCTCCCTCCATTATGCAAGCTCAGGGATTTAGTCCAGCCACTTCCAGTGTCTGTTCAGACTGCCTACCTGCTTGGCTGCACTGCCACTTCATCTGCCAGCCCACCTGACGTCTGATGAGATTAGTCTGTCCAGCAGGCAACCACACCCAAATAGACCGACATGTTTTGTTGTACGACTCCCATGATCTCATTAGCTGTGTGTGTGTGTGTGTGTGTGTGTGTGTGTGTGTGTGTGTGTGTGTGTGTGTGTGTGTGTGTACACCATAGGGCTGACATCTCGTTTAGTCGTGTGTAGCACGTCATCGTAAACAGCGACCGGCAGCTTCTGACCCGGCTGTGGGGCGACGAGCTACATTGGAGACGTACACACTGTCCTTTCATATCCCGTTTTAGAGAGTAAACATTTAATGTGTATTAACGTATCACAGCTTTATTTATGCATAGAATCTGCTGTTAACTCTGAATTATACATCAGGCTCATGAATAATTCACGTCCTCTGGCTTCTTAATGATTAGTCGCCATGTCGGGTCCTGGCAGAACGGGAATATTTGCTGATAAAATTACTTCATTGATCTTCGCTTCTGTTCTGCCAATTGTGTTGTGAAGCTACGTTTGTCCCGATTAGCTATTTTGGCTTATTCTTGATTTAAAGGATGTAATCAAAAAAAGTATACTTGGGCTTTTCACTTGTTTGTTTGAAAAAAAATGGTAGATATATTTGGTGTTATAGAATTAACTCCATCGTACCCTGACAAATCAAACGACTGGGATCATAATACGACGCGTAGGGGTTTATACAGCAATTTCTTTTAGTGTTACATCTACCTAGGTTTTAGATTTTTGCATTCTGTTCATCTGCCATCTGTCTTCGGCTTAGCTAGTAGTCCTATCTTATATTCATCAGTAAATCAGGTTGTAGCTATTGATTTTCTTTTGTCTTGAGTGACAATAGCAGTCTGTGGCCACTATGGGCTGCATGCTAGCTTTTCAGTGTCTCTGGGTCTGTTTCTCTTATACCGTAGGCCTGCTTGGGAACGCTTTCAAATGGATGTGTTCAACTCTCTCTGCCCACTAACCTCAATGCCTTGTTGTGGCGAGTTCTGCTTTTCTTTCACTAAAGGGCACTGGATGTCTCTTAAAAGGCACTGTTTTCCACTCACTGTCTTCTAATGTTGACTGGAGCCCTGTGGACCTGGGTCAGAAATGGTGCTCCTCAAAGGCGGTAAGATGCTACTTTGGAGCCAGGTCTTGGTGAAGGTTTGGCGTTTCTCACAAACCCTAAGAGGTTTGGCAGTTCTCACGAACCTTAAGAGAGGGTTTGATGGTTCTCACTAACACTAAGAAGATCTGACGTTCTCACCAACGCTAAGAGCAGTGTTGATCCGGACTATCAACACATCTGTTATCCGAGTCGTATTAGTTGTTGTAGCCCCTAACCCACTATCCAATCATAATCTGTTACCGGGCAGATATTGATGTTTATTCCTCCTCACAAAGGAATGGTATTGATGCCTTGTGAGTCACTCGTCAGATAAGTCCCGTGTTTATTACCCTTGTTTTCATGTCTTAATAATGTTGACCATGGCTTTACAAACTCGTAAACCTGTCTGAAAGTCATGAAGGCGTCTCGATGACGTCTTAATTCATGAGCGATGGCAGCGAGAACGAACCGTTCACTCTGGTCGAGTCATTGCGCAGTACAGGGTTGTTTTGGAGTTACACTGTGTACAAGTCATGTTCTCGTCCAATTTTGGTGGCTGGCCTGACTTGTGACTGGACGAAAAGCCTGACAGGTTTTCTGTTCCTTCATTTTTCACTCGTTTGCAGTGTATGATCCATTACATTTTAATGTTAAATGGCCAGATTGCATCTGACGATATCACTTTTGTTGGCTGTTTTCCCATTTGTGACCAATGAAAGTTATGCAGCCGTTTGGTTTTGTAGTTTGCTAGTTCGCACTTTGATAAGCATAGTCAGTTTGGTTTTGTTGTTTGCTAGTTAGCACTTTGATAGGCATAGTCAGTTGGTTTTGTTGTTTGCTAGTTAGCACTTAGATAAACATAGTCACATTTGTAATGCCACCATGGTGGGCTATCTTATCAGCTAGCTACTGTTCTTCTACCCCCCCATCCTTTCAGAGGTTTAACTGGCATTGGCATTGATTTTGTGTGGCCTGGGTAGCCAAAGGCTAAGCATGAATGGATGGTATACAACCCTAGTCTGGGTGGTATACAACCCTTGTCTGGGTGGTATACGACCCTAGTCTGGGTGGTATATGACCCTAGTCTGGGTGGTATATGACCCTAGTCTGGGTGGTATATGACCCTAGTCTGTCGTGGTATATGACCCTAGTCTGTCGTGGTATATGACCCTAGTCTGTCGTGGTATATGACCCTAGTCTGTCGTGGTATATGACCCTAGTCTGGGGGCTATATAAGCGGTGAGTGACATTCTATTGAAACAACATAGATCCAAAGAGGTATATATTTGAATGAGTTCCTTCTGCAGTCTGTCTCTGCCATTCCTTTAGACCTTCCTCCCTGCACCTGACGTTGTTGGTACTCACGGTCTCGCATGTATTTTATTTCATAAGTCTCCCTGTTTTCCATAATGGCGGTTTGGAAGTGTAGCCCAGTCTATCTTCTGTTGAATCCTGTTCAAGCAGGGCCTTGCCTGACTCATCATGGCTAATCAGAATGATGGCAGCCAGGCCATGTCTTTGGTTTTATCCTGTGAGATTCATCAGAGACCTTTCCTCTGTTTATAATGAGCTAAACGGTCGGAGCTGTGGATCTGGCTTGTGTCCTAAATGGGGCCCTATTCCCTGTTTAGCTAAAGGGTTCCTCCTGAAGTGGTTTACGAAATAGAAATAGGGTTCTGTTTGGGACGTGCCCTAGGCTACTTTGTGTGGAGGGCCATGATCTCTCTCAACTGGCAGATCACAAGGTTTTTTTCTCTTTTTCCCTTTCTCTCGAGCAAATCTCTACCCCCCCCTTCGTCTCTGAGTTCCTCTCATCTTCTCTGCTTCTCTCCAAAAGACATACTAATGGCCACCCTTGATATGTGTCGAATGTTTTTATTTGCCCGGTGTTAATGCTGTAACAAGGGAATTAACTGTCGGGACTGGGTGCTGTGGCAGTCAGCAGAAGACCAGAGGTAGTGGAGTTAACTCCAGGGAGAGAGACAGAGGGGGGGAGTTTGTGTCTGCTAAAGGTTGGACTTCCATGGAAAAAGACATGAATAAACAGCCAGGCTGTGTAAGGTGATTTAAGTTGAACAGTCTGGTCCATCTTGACCTACCACAATGTGGAACCACGGCTACCTACTGTGGCATGAGACCACGCACGCACGCGCACGCACGCGCACGCGCACGCACGCACGCGCACGCACGCGCACGCACGCGCACGCACGCCACTGACAGGCTGACTGGTGTCATCAGGGTATTTCTAAACATTTATACTACATGTTAAAAGCTGTGATTTTAAATGAATCATTAAGTACAATAGGCGGGCAGGCAGAGAGAGAGGGAGAGAGGGAGGGAGGCAGGCAGGCAGGCAGAGAGGCAGGCAGGCAGAACAAAGGATAGTATGAAACGGGTGCGGGCCAAATGGCGCCTTATTCTGAGCAGTGCACTACTTTTGAGCCTTGTTGTGCTCCCGTGACAACAGGGCACTGGTCAAACCCTAGTGCGCTACATAGTGAATAGTGTGCCATTCGTGCCTGAGGCAGGGTTCAAACGACAGATGCTGAAGGAGATTCAGTGTGTGTGGTGGAGCGTAGCTCCTGTTTAGAGAATAGTGATAGGGCTGTCACTGGATGGCAGGCGGAAGTCCTGCTCCGTGTCCAGGGCTCGTCAGGCGCACGTTTCACCGCCACCGTGGATTTACATATTTGGTTTGGCATTGGACATGTTCAGTTGGGCAATGGAATGTCTATTTGCTGTGTGTCGTTTTCGGTTTCCAGGCTTCACATCTGCTATAGTGTTAAGGCCATTTTGTCTAGCTAACCTTTGCTGTGAAAGACCTTCAAGTATTCTGCGTGTGTAGGTTCCTGGTTTTAGGATATGGATGAATATCTGTAGGTAGGTAAACTCGCGTGTGGATTAATTGGATGGTTTTCTACAGAAATTGTCTCATTGGTGAAATAGAAAGGACATCACAGAATATGCAGTGAATGGTTTGATTTTGCGGTTGTCTTCACAGCGAACCGGGCGCCGGTCTTCACAGCCAATCACGGATTAGAAAACCTTCACAGATAATCCTACTGAATACACAACTCTGTGTTGTTTGGGAGGAAGGACTGGTGTCTGTGTGTGTCTGTGTTAAGGACTGGGGGAAGGGGTAGTGTGATTTGGAATCTTAAATGTTTATCACCTCTTCCCCGGTCGCTAGGATCCTTTCCCTGCACCACTCTCAACAGGAGAGAGCAAGGATAAATATTTAAAGACAGGGCGTGGTCCCAGGAGTACCCTTCTCAATCTGTAGTGCGCTTCTTTCTACTGGGCCCCATTAGGTCTGCCCAGGGGACAGGGTGTTGTTTGGGGACTTCTGGAGCTGTCTGAAATAGAGCTGTTACAGACTCTGCTGCTTCGTGTAGGATCTATTTATACTCTAGTTCTGCTGTATGCTGGTCAGGTCCTGGTCTAGTAATGACCTCGCGGTTGTCCCGGCGATGACCTCCGCGGTTGTCCCGGCGATGGGTTTGGGTGATGTACTCCAGATAACCAGTGTTTTGAATGTCTTGGGTTTAGTATCCATCTCAAGGCTGCTGGTCATCATTTTGTTTCCAGAGAGGCTTTTGGAGTGTTTCCAGACACATTTAGCGGAGTGTGAAATCCGTGGGCCGGGTTTAACGAGCTGAGTTTGCGTAGCCGTGTGAATGTGACCTTTCCCTGGACAGGCGTGTCCCAGTGTCTCTGAACAGTCATGCACGCGACGCTCCCGTTCCGTGTCTCTTTGTGGTCTCCTGATCTGTGTTCAGCCATTTTCTCTGCCTTCTGTACACGCTGGAATCGGCTAAGGGGGTTAAAGCAATTATTTGCCTAGCCGCGTCTGCAGATGTTTAGAGTAAACAGGAAATGCATAAAAATCCATGTATGTATGTTTACTTAACCAAATGAAGAATGCGTACATCGTACAAAACCTACATTCCTACTCTCTCAACCAGCTGGCTAATATGAAATCCACTGAAGGAGGTTTTCAGAATGTTAGATCGAGGGCTTTGTTTTACCCATTATGACAGCAAGGATACTGGATTTTTCAATGCAGCCCATTTGGGCCCGGTTAAAGTCAACATGTGGGTTCTGGTGCCGGGAGTCGGACCCCGCTGTTGGTCTCCACCTGACAGATCTCAACCAGGGAGCATTATGGGGAGGCCAGGGCCAGACATTTATTTTTACTGTTTGTAAATCTGGTTTGGTCGTGCTGACTGTTTATTACATGGTAACTGCTGACTGCAGCCGGAAACGGCTTGTGTGTTCAAGTGCATTTCAAAGGCCGTTCGTCTCTCAAACGCGCTGTAGCCTTCTGTTATCTACTTCAGAAGCCTCCTGATCATTAGAGCTATGGACTCATGGTGTTGATCTTGTTTCTTTTTTAAGTAAATGGTTTTATGCAGCCTTCGTTTTTCGGTTTCATATATCCTGGGTTTTTGGGGTTTAGATATCCTGGGTATTTGGGGTGTATATAGCTTGGGTTTTGGGGGTTTTATGTAGCCTGGGGTTTTGCGTAGCCTGGGGTTTTGCGTAGCCTGGGGTTTTGCGTAGCCTGGGTATGGGGTTTTGCGTAGCCTGGGTATGGGGTTTTGCGTAGCCTGGGTATGGGGTTTTGCGTAGCCTGGGTATGGGGTTTTGCGTAGCCTGGGTATGGGGTTTTGCGTAGCCTGGGTATGGGGTTTTGCGTAGCCTGGGTATGTTTTTATATAACAGACAATGGAAGTGCTCTGTGAACTGATACTCTTCAGTTGTGCCGAATGGAGCCCCACATTGTCTCTTCATCATCAATGAACTAACAAGGAAGAGTGAGCCTCTAGTCTCAGCACTTCTTCATTCAGGAGGAATGGGATTGTCTCAGACAGCCATCTTAAGATGGATGCACTGTGTGTAAATGGCTCCAGAAAGGAACCTCTCCTAAATCACTCAAATGTAAATGTGGCCATACATCCTCTCTGATAGTTGGGCCGAAGGGGGAGAGAGGGGAGTGTGGGACAGGAAGAGAGAATGAAGGGCACAACATTGACCCCGTTATTGTAGAAAGCAGAGAGCAGAGACGTGTCCAAAATGGCGCCCCAACCCTATATAGTGTGGTTTATTCTATACTTCTTACCCAGGTTTGTAGAGGTCTGGTGGTAAGCAGCGCCCTATCTAGGGAACAAGGGTGACATTTTGGATTCGGACCGTGAATGCAGTCCTTGTTCCTCATTAATGACTGTTTGATGCTTCTGGAGCAGGGGGTGGGGTAGGAAACATAATTATTCATGGCAGGATTTGCTTAGATGAGACGTTTGTTTTTTGCCCCCCCTCACTCCCCCTCCCTCACACCGGGAGCACAGGCAGACCAGTATCTCACACACACACACACACACACACACACACACACACACACACACACACACACACACACACAGGAAGGGGCAGAGGCAGCCTGTCAGTTGGCATTCTGGGTAAAGATGTCCCCTCAACCTTTGAAAAGGGACAAGAGGCCGAGGAGTGGTGTGTGTGTTTTGGGGGGGGGGGGCGGAGGCGTGTGGGGGGGGCTGTGTGTTCTGACTAGGGAAGGACTGGGGGAGGGGATGTGTGTGTGTGTGTGAGACAGGGAGGGGATGGAGGTAAAGGGCGGCCATTTTGCTCCAGTGATAAAGGGGAGAGACGGCAGTGGTTTGGAAGAATCTGCTGGAAGAAACATAGGACAAGGTCAATTAACATTTCACTGTAACCGCTGCGTGCGTGCGTGCGTGCGTGCGAGCGAGACTAGCCAGCGAACAGAAACTGACTCCACAGTAGCTGTTTGTGTGTCTTCTGTCGTCATGTAGAATGATGTGTGTCAGAGGTCCGCTCGTCCCTTGGATGAGGTTTTTTCCCGATGCTAGACTCATCCCGATCCTGCCATCATCAGCCTGCTTCCATGAGTACCGGTGCTGATCCAGGATCCGGTCTGAGCCATCCCTGTAATCCTATTTGTTAGGATCTAATGAGCAGAAGCGTATCCTAGATTCTATGTGATTGTTTTGGTTATGTAGTGAGAAGAGGTTAGGAGCTGGTCTCTGGCCGTTACGTTCCGGTGATCTTTACTGGCGCTGTACTCCGGTGTTATTCCTTCTGCTGACCTTTTCAAACATTAACGCACAAATGTCATGAAAATAAACGGGCAAGAGTGTTCTAACGGCTGGGAAATTAAAGGGTCTACCTGTGAACCAAAATGGCAATTTAAAAAGTGCTATCTAAAGGGTTCCTCCACAGGGACAGTTTAAGTACCCCACATCCATAAAGCATCTTATTAGCTTAATTTCTCCCACACGCCACAGAGAGCAGCCTAAGGCAGGCTCCGGGGATCACATTGTGTCTTCGTTGGGAGTTGGAAAAATCCGAACTTGTTACTTGAATTGTCGATATGTTAACGCAACAGTCCTCGCGTCTTAATACCGGCTTTACATTGAGGACTTATTAAAGAGACGCAGTGCTACACAACCAATCGGCAGGCAGCGCCACGCCTTTTTAACTGATATTCTGATAACGCATAACCTCAAACACTCCTACTGCCCCAACTGGACTGTAGGAGTGTCAGACAGCTTTTTATTAACGGATGTTCTTGCTGCCCAGCGAAGGATGTGGAGTGTAATCTAATCTATCACAGTTATTAGATATCAGGACATAATGAGATGTATGCAGGTGTGCGTGCGTGCGTGCGTGCGTGCGTGCGTGCGTTTTTGCTTGCTTGCTTGAGGCAGCATTGTGTCCTCCCTAGTAGCCCCTCTTCTCTATTGACCCTGGTGTTAAGAAGTGTACTACATAGGGGCCAGGATGCAATTGAGTATGCGGGGATATTCAGTAAGGATCCAGTCTCCATTTCACCCCCCTGGTCAAGGCTATCCTGACCATCTCTAGGCTGCTCTACACTGTGTGTGTGTGTGTGTGTGTGTGTGTGTGTGTGTGTGTGTGTGTGTGTGTGTGTGTGTGTGTGTTGTTCTGGGGTCTGCCTCCGATGTTTTCTGTCAACAGATGAGTTTTCACACAGACGTGTATTTTAAGGTCGTGTGAGCGTGTCTGTTTGTGGTGTCGATGCGGTTTGAATGCGCGTCACCGCCAACTACACTCATTCATTACAGGATAGATTTACACTCAGTACTTCTAACCCTAACCCCTTTTGGGGTTTCTTATATGCTTCATGTTTTAATTAGAGCTTGAACGATCCATTGTTCAGACTATAATCTGGAAAGCACCCTTGAGTAACGTGCAGGAGATGTTATCTTTGTCTCCATCGGTCTGACACGTCTGTGTTGTGACCTCCAGGTTTAACGGATTGTCGTCGTGGGCAGCGTTTTCAAACTGAAACAACCCCATGGTCCCAGGAAATGTGTATTTTATCAGCTCTCCCCTTAGGGTAACATGGCTCAGACACGCATGCACGCACGCACAACCACTAAAAATGCTAGCTTGTCCTGAATACCTCACAGCCGTTATGTCGTCTGAACAGACTCGGCGGCCCCTATTGTAGCCAACCTCCCCTGCATGTTGTTGTCTGAGCCCCGCCTCTCTCACCACACTGTTACTTCCTGAACGGGGGGGGGGGGGCTGTCCTTTTCAGGGACCGTTTCTCGGTGGTAAAGGCAGCGGTCGTCTGGCAGGTATACCAGGGTGTGGAGGCGCCGTGGCCGCAGGCAGCGTGTGAAATGAAAGCCGTCTCTAATTGGAGGCCTGGATTTACCATCATGTGGGCTGTGCTTCTGGCTTTTAATGTGTTGCTTTACAAAGGAGTCTCAGGCCCACACCTCCTACACCCCCCACCCCCTCCACCTCCTCCACCCCCCACCTCCTCCACCCCCCACCTCCTCCACCCCCAACCTCCTTTGTTGTGTGTTGGGCAATAATGTGCTGGTGTTTGATATCTTTGAAGCGTAGGATTCTCTTGTGATAATCTCCTTGTGCACATGACTCATAGTGTCTCTGTGAGGGTTGTGTGATGGCCTGACAAGCAGCCGGCTGTCTTGGTGGGCGGGGCTTAGATACGTTGTGTTGTGAGGTTATGGCTGTTCTCTACTGCTCTACTGAAGGAGAATTTCCCTTCCGGAGTCCTGTGATTTTTTTTTTACGAAGTCCTTTTCAGCCGTTCTTCACAGTAAGAATACAAACGTATGAGAAAGGATAACCGGGTTCTCTGATAAAACAGAACATCCCCATGGACCATATTCCCCTATTTCCCCACCCTCCCCTGCACTACTTAGGACCTCTGTTTAGGGCACTACATAGGAAATAGGGTGCTTTTCTTTATTGGGCGCAGATCTTAAGGGCGCAGATCTTAAGGGCTCATGCAGGTAGGAAGTAATTCAAACTGTGCCCCACTGTAACGATGCTCTACACACACACACACACACACACACACACACACACACAGCTGTCAAGAGCACCTCATTTAAAGGGAATCCCAGCTAGCACCGAGAGTTAAACAGCCTTCCATTTCCCTGGGAACCCTGTCAAAACACCAGGCTGAGTTGAGGCGGCTCTAAGAGCTCAAAAGTGGTTCCTGTTGTGTCGGGAAGTACTGTGTTAGTTTCAGTTCACTCGTAGGCTACTGACACGTCTGTTGTGGGATAAGTGGTTTCCTCCAACACTGTAGCTTGCTCTGAACACTGACATCATCCACCCTCCATCGCCCCCTCCCTCCAACCATCCTTTAAATGGATGATTGCTGCTACATGGTCAAGGTATCGTCCAATTCAGGAATCGCTAGGGATAGACCCTTTATGGCTGAGGGAGGGGGGGGGGGGGGTTGGAGGCCATGACGCGGGTAGGACGTCGCATGACACGATGTTGATGGTTGGTGAGATTGGTGTGTGTGCGTTTCTTGCGAAGCTCCATCGTGTAGTTCCGAGGTCTGGGTTGTATACCACCTGAGCCGTCACGCCAGTCTAAGGCCAGTTGCTAATCTATACATACATTTTCTTTTGAGAGATTGTCGCTATTTGCGCAACGTTTTAGTTTTGTACTTGTCTCAGCGAACAAGCGTCATAACAGCAGGTGAGCTGTGTATTAAGGTTTGAGCATTGCGAATGTATATGACGGAAGGTCAGTTTATTACAATGGTTAAAATTGGAATAGAAACGTTTTGCAATTCCTATGCCTCGTCAACGTAATTCTTACAACCTGCAATGCTAGCTAAAACCAGCTTGCTAGGATTAGGTAGCCACCAGTTAGCTAACATAGCCACCTATCTTATATTGACACCGGAAGCACCAACTCTCGACCAACTGTCTCTACTCTGCTTTTTTTGTTTGCTTCTCTGTAGGAAAATAGCGTGTAATCGTACAGCTCAGGGATTCCCATCACTTTTACAAAAATATATATATTTAAAAAAAATGTAAACGACCGCAAATGCAGACAATGGACATGTATTATTGTGGGACAAATGTTTGGATCTTTGAATTGTGCTGAGAGCATTTCATAAACACCTATGCAAAATCCCGTGATTGGGCAGTCCCCCGCATAGGCGCGGGTGATTTGCGTGAAGTTGGAAAATCTGAACGTTTTCTTCACCTATCCGATCCCACGCATCGCCCAACAAGCCACTCGTTCGCCACGCTTCTCTTCATTTTAGTGAATTGAGCCATCGCCCACATCGCGAAGTGTGAATGTACCGTTAGCCTAGGGCTAGCTGGCCCAGCTCAGGAGCAGGGTTAGCGCCGACCTTTCAGGGCTAGTCCCAGAAACATGGTGACA
The DNA here is from genome assembly GCA_016801105.1 of Esox niger. Lineage (NCBI taxonomy): Eukaryota > Metazoa > Chordata > Actinopteri > Esociformes > Esocidae > Esox > Esox niger. The sequence goes on from JACXGJ010007711.1 coordinate 11,241, forward strand.
AAATAACCAGTGAAAAACGAGACCAAGAACAACCATAAAGTTAAATTGTCCAGTCACAACAGCGTCACTTTAATCTAGTTTACATTCATGCTCTTGACGCACGCCGATACCCGCTACAGTGTATTTCTGTCTGCTTTCCCTCTTGCAAACCTGTGGTTTTCGCATACCGGCTCTATCCTGGCGAATTACTGCTGCTTGCTTTTGACAAATCTGACAACAATGTCAAAGGTTGACTAGTTACATTCTCTGCCTTATGTTCATATTTGTGCATATTTTTCACATTATCTTTTTTTGCGTTGTCTTAATAAAGTTTAAGGCAAAGGCCGACAGGGTGGGCGTCATTGTAGTGTAACATTGATCGCATGTTGTTGATGTACCGTCATATTATTCACAAGTCATTGAGAATGAAACATTTTTAACGTATCGTCGGTAGAATGTAAAGTTGTCCTGTCATGTTTGTCTGTTTGCCCAGGGCTTTAGAATACATGTGTTAAACCTTAGCCCATGGTTAACAAACTTGTGTGAACAGAGGCTAAGTCTTAGCCTGGGCTAAGATAGCCCAGAGCTAAGAACAATGCAGTATGAAAAGGCCTTTATGATCCCAGGTTCAATACATATTTTAACATGCTCGACATGACTGTCCTATCATTTTGGGGCTAGTGGATGTTGACGTTAGCAGTGTGTAAGCTGCTCTAAGAAAACTTGTAATTCATGGTTACGTTACCTTGGTTGATAGGCTTATTAAAGGGTTACGAACCAACTAACATTAAGGGAAAAGTGTAGATCTACATTTGCTCGTCTTGCAGCTCAGTAACACGAGTTTTTCTACTGATATAAGAGCGATGTCTCTTCCTTCATAGGGCTGTATATGTTGGCTCAAAATAGAGATACATAACCAACACTACTGCGTTCCAAATGGCACCCTATTCGCAATTTAGTGCACTTCTGACCTGAGCCAGTAGGGAATAGTGCCCTCTGAATCGCCTTCCCTGTATCCATGTTAGTATAGCTGTCTAACAGTCTGTGTTCAGAGGGTAGTGTTTCAGTTTCAAATCATTCTGAAACTCAATCCCAGCCCAGATCCTTGCCAGGCACATTTTGCCACTTCATCGTTCTCTGAGTGAGACATCCTGGTGACAGAGGCGTCCTTTTCTAACCCTCTCTGTGTTTTGCTATGTGTTATTTTTGTGGGGGCTCAGTATTGATTTTAGAAACGGGCCACATTAAAATAATTTGAATTCACTGTTTTGTTTAATAACAGGCATTTAGCTTCTAAATGCACTTAGCATTTAAATGTTTCACAACCATAAAATAATCAATTTGTAAACGTGATAAAATGCTTCCCAGCTCTGCCCTTCAGTCTAGTGATTTTAGCTAGTCATATAAAAGTCACTGCCAATTATGGGATGTTTATCCTTTGCCAGGGTTGGATTGAGCGACGAAAGAAGATTAGTGTGTGTGTGTGTGTGTGTGTGTGTGTGTGTGTGTGTGTGTGTGTGTGTGTGTAACGTGGGAGTGATTTAGAATGAATAAAACATGATGAAGCCTGAAAAGCCTAAAGTGTGTGTGTGTGTTTAGGCAGCAGTGTTTAGTAATAGAATATGGGAATGGCGTGCTAACCGCTAATAGAGATGCAGCATTGGTTGCCAAGGTTCTGCTTTCCTGCTAGTGCCCTATGCCCTCTGTAGTGCCCTTCCTATGATCCTCTGCGTCCTGTTGGTAGTCCACTCTGTGGGGCGTAGGCTTCCATCTGGTCGGTGCCGGCCAGAGGTCTCGTTTAAAGAGGTGACGCTCTGGAGAAACGGATTATGTTTTACTGACACCCTGAGCCGACGGACTGGCAGACCGTAGCCGGCTGATTGGTCGGTCGGCGGGCTGGATGTGTAGCCTGCTGATTGGTCGCCCGCCTGGCTGGATGTGTAGCCTGCCGACTGTCTAAGTGGCTGCTGGGTTAGTCTACTCCATTACAGTAACGTAGAGGAAATGGTGAAGTACGTTGACCCTGAACCGTGTTTCCCTCCCATCCCTCCCCCCCCCCCCCCCCCCCCCCCCCCCCCCCCCCCCCCCCCCCCCCCCCCCCCCCCCCCCCCCCCCCCCCCCCCCCCCCCCCCCCCCCTCCCTCCCTCCCTCCCTCCTGTTCTCCAGCCTGTGCCTGGTCCTTCCTCTCAGAAGGTCCTGGTGATTGATGCAGAGTAGCTCCCACTTTTAGGACATCATTCACCAGCCCACACACTGTCTGCTCTGTGTTTTCTCTCCAGTCCGTGTGTGTGTGCGTGAGCTGGTGGCTTATTTACCAAAGCAACCGTTTCTGTAGTGACTCTGACACGGCGCCGTGTCTCTGCCGCCGGTTCTGTAGTCACGGCAGTTGAAAGACGAGCTCAGGTTGTTGCATTGTTATGGTTCCTTCCGTTATTTAGGTCCAGTATCCAACAGTGTCCGGGTTATTTGTGTGTGACAGTTGGTTCTGTCCTGGGGTCGTGGTGTTGTCTCGTTTGGACCCTGGTTCGTGTGAGCAAGGTGGTAGGCTTTAGTTTAGCCGGCGTTTAGCCGGCGTGGTGTTGATCCGGTGGCCGTTTTTCCCGGCAGAGCCGTTGGTGAGCTGTGGCATTGGATGGCAGCTCCTGTCCCTCACAGCTCCCTGTGTTTATGGACACCCGCGGGGTGAGAGAGGGAATTTGGCAGGCCTGTGTGTGTGTGTTGGTGTGACTCCACAAGCAGCGGTCGCCGGGGTAACTAATCATTAGGTGATTTATAGTCGGCGTGACGATGGTTGGGTTTAATCAACCCTGGTGTTTGTGTTGAAGACGGCAGCAAAACCAACTACACGCACGCACTCTGCCTGTCTCTGTCTGCCTGCCTGTCTCTGTCTGCCTGCCTCTGTGTCTCTGCCTGCCTGCCTCTGTGTCTCTGCCTGGCTGTCTCTGTGTCTCTGCCTGGCTGTCTCTGTGTCTCTGCCTGGCTGTCTCTGTGTCTCTGCCTGCCTGTCTCTGTGTCTCTGCCTGCCTGTCTCTGTGTCTCTGTCTAATGGTATGTTGAGGGACAGTGTCACGTTTCTCTTATCTGTCTTTCCCTCCCCCTCCACCACTGATTGTCCACTCTGTTCTGTGGGGGTCGAATATGTTATTAGCTACATTTTTCTAGTTGAGTGGGAAGAAAACGTCAACAGTGACCAGTAAGTGGCAACTACCGTGTGTGTGTGTGTGTGTGTGTGTGTGTGTGTGTGTGTGTGTGTGTGTGTGTGTGTGTGTGTGTGTGTGTGTGTGTGAATAGTCCCAACAATACCCAGCCTGGCGCCATTTTCAGGGTGACATAAACAACCACAGTGTTTAACAGATTACAAACAGTTTCTGACCCCTGGTAAACCCAACCGAGCCCTGAGCGCTGTGTTTCTCTGTGGGAGGGGAGGGGAGGCTCTTTACGTCGTTATTATTATTGCAAGTGAAACGAGACGAATATAAGCCAGCCTCTATTTGACCTTTTTTATTTTTCTGTCTCATTTCCCATTTCTGTATCTAGGGAGCCTTTCTTTACTCAGCACTAGTTTCCAGACAACACTGCCCTGCTGCTGAGATCAGGGCTTTGTCGTTCCCTCCTTATCTCTGAATGTAATAAAGACTGCTCTGTGTTATCTTTTTGTAGAAAGTTTTCTTTCTGGATCACACAGCTCTTTGACAGAGGGTGTGGCAATGGGCGCAGTCAGATAAAATAAAAAACAATCACAAACTTGCCACAACTGAAGAATGTTTGCCAAAGTGAAATGACTGTCAGTGAAACTATGCACATGTATACCATTGTGTAGTTACATGTGGATATCCCTGCACCTAAAATAGCCTAGCAAGACGAAATAAGGCGTAGAAGCTAAGGTGCTCCCGAAGCATAGGCTAGCATGCTAACTACCAATGTATTCCTTAGTAGTGGTTACCATGGATTAGTTGAGCATAATCCAAACTTAAAATCTAAATTGGACAGAAAAGAATTGCTTGAATCTCTGAGAAAACACTTCTTGAATTAACAAATGGATGTGCTTAGGTCTGTCAGGGTTTGCTGATTTAGGGATTAGCTTCTTACGAGGTCGCCACCAATAGTGGTGGGGGAACTCATGTATTAAAGCAATATTTCACATTATTTGTGCAGCTCAGGAATGTTAGATGTCCAAGACAAACACACACACTGATCCGGTGTTTTTATCTGGCTTTTGTTGTTCTAGTTTAAACTGAAAGTGTTATTCCATTCCTAAAATAGTTGCACTGTTTGTACTGCCTATTCACAATAACACAGGGTCCCACCTGCCTGAGCATTTTACACGGTAGAAAAGTCCCTTGTCTTTACTGTCTGTCTAGTGTCATGTGGCTCGCTGCTGAGAAGAACAATCGGTGTCAATGAGAGGCAGCTCAGCTCATTAGTCTACAAAATGAGGTGTGGAATCAATGAGGTGTTTGAGAAATGATACCTCAGTTGAATATGTACTAATATGCTGAAGGTACAGGCTAGTGTTATTCTGGGAATGTTCAACCCACTCACAGTTTTGCATATTTCGCCCTTTTGTAATTTAATTATTTATGACCCACTCCTCTCTCCCCTCCTCCGCAGCTTTTCTGAAACACTGGGGTTGTTGGTGTGGCCGAATTTTCCCTGGATTTGATTGGTAAATTCAGAAGACTGAAGCCCAGGCTCACAGTCTACCTTTCACGGAGGCCCAGCCGTGAGAGGACTGAGGAAGGCACGTGGCGAATCATGACCGCAGACAAAGAAAAACCGGACAAGGAAAAGGACAGAGACAGGGACAGAGACAGAGAGAGAGACCGGGAGAGGGAGAGGGACCGCGAAAGGGACCGTGACAAGAGAGACAAGGCGTCCAGGGAGAGCGAGAGCTCACGGCCGCGACGGAGCTGCACGCTGGAAGGCGGAGCTAAGAACTACGCGGAGAGTGACCACAGTGAGGACGAGGATAACGAGAACGGAGGGGCCGGGGGTGTGGGCGGAGCCAATATGGGTTTAGGGGAGGAGTCGGGGAAGAAAGGGAAGAAGAAGATGATGAAGAAGAAATCGAGGTATGAACGGATGGAGAACGGAGAGATCACCTCCTTCATCACTGAAGATGATGTTGTTTACAGACCTGGAGGTAAGTTACATTAAGTCTCCTTTGGTTGAGCATTTTGTGTGATTTGGAACGAGGGTTGTCCTGAAGGTTGTCCTGAAGGTTGTCCTGAAGGTTGTCCTGAAGGTTGTCCTGAAGGTTGTCTCAGTCCAAAAAATTGCCTCGGCCTCTTACCACATTTTTTTAATCAACTGTTAATTCACAATTGATGGCTATTTTAGCCAAATTCTTTGGCACATGTCTGTCAATTGTCTGCCAAATTTCTCGAGTCTATCAACCACCCATAGAACAAGACAACACATTCTAGTTTGATTTGTTTTGTCTATAATTGTGTTGCTGATGATTGTTGATTATTAACACCTACACTATGACACTACTATGACCAACACAGCAGCTACTATTTCTGCTGTTAGTATTAATCATGTTTCCTTGGCTCCTATCATTTCACTTGCTGCTTGTTTTGAAATGACTTTAATGTGGTACGTAATAACAGCTGTTCTTCATATTAGATATTATTGACCTCTTGCCACGGTCTATCTTTTTCCATAATAAGTAAGTACACTTAATTTCCTGGGACTTTATTTTGCAGTAGTTTTTGTGTTGTTAGCTGGCAGGTTGGAGTCAGTATTCAGATCTAGACCCATTCCCAAAAAGGAAAAACCTAAGGTCTGTTTTCACGGCTGCTGGCAGACTATCTTTGTGGTCTGATGACTTGGTTGAGACCATTGTAGTGATGTCCAGGTTTTGGTCAGATTGGCCGTTCCATCTCTGGGTTTTGGTCAGATTGGCCGTTCCATCTCCGGGTTTTGTAATCCCAAATAGCTGGAGCTTGTGTTGCCACTAGTTTGAATTGTAATCAGAACTAGTTTGAATTGTAATCAGAACTAGTTTGAGTTGTAATCAGAACTAGTTTGAGTTGTAATCAGAACTAGTTTGAGTTGTAATCAGAACTAGTTTGAGTTGTAATCAGAACTAGTTTGTGTTGTAATCAGAACTAGTTTGTGTTGTAATCAGAACAAGGCAGTGATCCTGTGATGTTATTTAGGCTAATTTCAAACTCCAATCAAAAAGTTATTTATGTTTTGGTCAGGAAAGATAAATGAATTATGCATCCATTTGCCAGCCCATAATAGCTTAGCAGGTGAAACTCAATGGAGGGGATTTATTTTGACGTAGAGCTGTTTCCTTCTTACTGTCCCTGTTTCGTTCTTTGGTCATACAGGGTTTGGGTTCTGGCCTTTGCCTCAGACTGATGTGTTATAATTATTACTCAGCACTGTGTAAGTAAACTGAATCAAGACAATCTGTCCCAAATGGCCCCCTGGTCACTATGTAGTACCCTTGTAGAGCCCGGTGTGTAGTGCATTTCATGGGGGAAATGATCCAGTCTGACACACAGCCGTAGTCACAGCAAACTGGTGCACTGACTGTTTATCAACACCTGACTGGCTGTTTATCAACACCTGACTGAAGGGAAGACCTGACTGGCTGTTTATCAACACCTGACTGAGGGGAAGACCTGACTGGCTGTTTATCAACACCTGACTGAGGGGAAGACCTGACTGGCTGTTTATCAACACCTGACTGAGGGGAAATGTCAACATCCTGCTCCCCCGGCAGAACGAGATGGGGAGACTGAAAGGTTATGAGCGGGAGGGGGGGGCTGAAGAACCACGCTCACTAGAACCTCCTGGGTTCTAGTGTGCGTGGCCGGCTCCAGCCTGTACCCATCGTCTACAGTCATCCCAGGCACGTCTTGGGTTACCCAGCAGGAAGGAGGAGGTCAGGCAACGCTCGGTTATTTAATGTGAACTCACAGAATTACTACAGACAATCTAGTGTCATTATTCTAGCATCTTCCCCTCCCCCGCTTCTCCTTGTAACTGATAAATGCTGGAGATGTGTGGATTGCCCCTTAGTGACATGGAACACACAGACAGGCCCACAGACAGGCCCACAGACAGGCCCACAGACAGGCCCACAGACAGGCCCACAGACAGGCCCACAGACAGGCCCACAGACAGGCCCACAGACAGGCCCACAGACAGGCCCACAGACAGGCCCACAGACAGGCCCACAGACAGGCCCACAGACAGGCCCACAGACACAAACACACAAACCCAGATGGATAGATCGACAGACACAAACACACAAACCCAGATGGATAGATCGACAGACACAAACACACACACCCAGATGGATAGATCGACAGACACAGACAGACGGATACACCCTCTCTCCCCTCCCCCAAGCCTCCTGTGAGTAATAGTCTCATCTGCAGCATTATCTTTGTCGGTATCAGCCAAGCCCTTGGAAAAGCCTTTGCTCAGACACAGTATGGGGAAGCTTTAACATGAACGTACCTGTGCGTGCGTGTGTGTGTGCGCAGGTGTGGTGGGCTACCTGCATGGTAAATCAGGACACAAAGCGGCAGCCTGCCACTTCAACTAAATATCCGGAAAAAAAGAAAACCCGGTCACATGTTTCTCTTTGATGCCCCAGAAAATATTGATGTATTCCAAGGCGATGAGATAAGATGCAGATGTTACGTAAAGATGGAGGAATATTTCCTCCTTTGAAGCTACTTCCAATTAACCTAGCATGCTAACCCCCAGCCCCCCCCCCAGTCAGGACACATGTCAATGCCCTCCTCCCCCAACCACAAATCAGGACTAATGCCCCTCCCCCAGGAAATGTATTTGTAAAGAATGTCCTTTGACACCTGATCCTTCACATATCGCTATGGGAACAAAGCTGTGTAGCTCAGGGATGCAGCTGGATGCACGCGCACACACACACACACACACACACACACACACACACACACACACACACACACGTCTGTTGGTCGGTTGTAACAGTGAGTTACTGACCTCTGTCTGTCTATGCTGGTCAGTAGTACAGCAGGAAAAGCGCACACACAGCTGTCCATGCAGTTTCTCACCCATTAGATGATTTGACGTTAATTAACTCAGCATTGCGGTGTGTTTGTATCTCGGTAATTCCTGCAGCCGTATGGAGATCGGATGGAATCTGTGTGGCTTAATCAGGCACAGATCCTGGTGTGTCAAGCCGCATGTTAAACCACTTTAGGCCAGCGTACTGGCACTCCATGTAGACCTGACCACCCCTGGGGAGGGGCTTCAGCCAACATGGGTGGCGGAGAAGGAGTGGTGGGGATGCGGTGGTTTGGAGCGGTGTTACCGGGCCTGACAGTCACATGACTTTCCACACGGCTGATCCCTGTCTGCTTAGCCTTTATATCCCTGAAAGATGGGAGGGTTTTTATCTCTGCAGTGTGGTTTAGTGGGCATTGATTGGATAGGGGGGCTTGAGTATGTGGAGGCAGGACACACACACAGACGCAACCTGCGCTATTGATCGGTGCTTTGAGGAGCTCTCCTCCCTTACTGCTCCGGGGGATATTTTCTACACATCCTGGATGTACTGGAGATTACACACTGGAGATTACACACTGGCGATTACACACTGGCGATTACACACTGGCGATTACACACTGGCGATTACACACTGGCGATTACACACTGGCGATTACACACTGGCGATTACAGTCAGTAATGCCCTTACTTGATTAAGGATATTCCGCAAGCCTGTAGAACAAGAGAGTGCATAAAAGGAAGTATAAAACACTGAGTTTGTGGAGTGAAGCTGTTTTGAATCTCATGGTTGTGTAGTAGTTGTAACTGAATTGAGAGCAGCCTGGGTACGGACTGCCAGCCTGGGTACGGACTGCCAGCCTGGGTACGGACTGCCAGCCTGGGTACGGACTGCCAGCCTGGGTACTGACTGCCAGCCTGGGTACTGACTGCCAGCCTGGAGAATCAAAGGAAACGGGCTGAAGGGACTCAGTGTTTTCATCAGATGGACGGCTGCAGTATGTTTTGGCGGTGTGGGGGTCAATCAATCAATCACATTTATTTTATAAAGCCCTTTTTACATCAGCAGGTGTCACAAAGTGCTTTCATAAAACCCACGGCCTTAAACTCAAAGGCAAACAATAGTAGTGTTGAACTTCAGTGGCTAGGAAAAACTCCCTAAGAAGGCCAACATTTAGGAAGAAACCTAGAGAGGAACCATGCTCAGAGAGGTGGCCAATACTCTTCTGGCTGTGCCAGGTGAACATATTAAGAGTCCAAATTGTAATAATTACTAAATGCATGTAGGCTGATCCCAGGGTCTATTTAAACCTAGTCCAGATCAGAAACATGACCAGATGGACAAGGACAGGGACAGATGGGGGGGTGGGGGGGTCAACAGAGTGGCAGCTGAAATCGGCAGGTATCGTCTTGATCTTCAAAACTACCAGGAGGACTTTGGACAGGGAACGCAACGAGTCAAGCCTAGTGTTCCGCAGGTGTAGGCCAAGACCTCAAGTCCTCATAAGATTAAAAAGGCAGGAGACAGAGAACATTTTGAAAATGCATTCCTTAGATCTACAAGAATTAATAGTGGAGAAGGAGAACTGACCCTACTCCCCCAGAACAATAATATAGCAGCATAAGACCTTGGGGCTGAGACAGGCAGGTCCAGTGACACTGTGGCCCTATCGGGTGGAGGCCTCGGACAGTACCCAACAGGCAGGAAATCTATCCACACTCATTGCCAAGCAAGCAAAGGGACACCCACCAACCGCAACAATCCTGAATGAGGGCCATGCATTGCCTTGCTCTGCCACCGCCGAGACTGACTGCCTTGGTTATGGTCTATTTGTTGGGTGGCGGTGAGCCGCGTTGGGCGAGGGTGGCGGTGAGCCGCGTTGGGCGCAGGTTCTGAATGGGTTTTACATGAGGGACTGAGATGGAGTCCTTGAGACTTAGGTTACATGTTCTGGGTTTGAATCCTGCCCACTGCCCTTTTCAGATCAACACTTTCCCCACTTTCCTGTTTGATAAGGTAACATTGAAGTCAAGCTGTCCACCAATGCAAGTATAATGTTGTGTGAAACGTTAAGGACATTAGCTGTTGCTAAATGTAAATACAAATCAATTTAGTGTGTTTGCATTGTTCTTAAAAAGGAAGCAGTCGTGTTTTTCACAGGAAACATCTTGCATCTCCAGGGAACCACATTCTTCTCTGCTCATTTGATTAGATTTTTTACGCTTAGGAAACCTTTCATGCGTGGCACATCTATACTGACTAGATTCCTGTCAGGAGAATTGTCCCCTATCGCTTCAGAGATGAGCAGGTCTCTTATCAACATTTATTTAAAGAACAAATAACAAATGATGTCTTGATGATGTGTGAATTTCGCCAGTCGCCTAGTGAAGTATTTTCTTCTTCTCAAATCAGATAAGAAAATGCTTTTATTTTGAAAAGCAGTATGTTTTTCCGATCATGTCTATCGGTGAGCCCCCGGTGCTGTGACGCGGGTTTCAGACAAACCGTGGTGAATCCTTTTTACGAGATGCCATGAGCGGTTGCCGTGTGATGGTAGTAATCTGTGGGTGTTATTTGGCAAACGGCTGTTTTCTGGGGAGCTGCGCAGAAGTCGACCACAACACTCAGCGCAGGCGCTTCTTCAAGCACATTCCAAAACAAGCCTCAGTGCTAGTTTGCTAACTGGCCCTACTCTTCAGACAGGCGGTCATAGTGGCGGCGTGTCGAGGAACGCTAGCTTTGCTGGTTCCGACTGGTTCTGTAGTCACTGCGTGGGGTTAAGCCAACCAGGACGGTCCTGCTAAAGATAGGCTGGTCTAAAGCCAGTTTCTGTTGACCCAGTGAGATGGGTTGCTGTCAGGTGCTCAGCCCTGGTGTTCAGGCAGACCTTCACAGTGTTTTCTCAAAGATTGTGTTGGGGGTTATTGACTGTCGTACTTTGGGTCCATAGCTATTTGTTTTGTAAAACAGCTGTCAGTCTCTTTGGGTGTCTTTTGACACAGGTAAGATGTAGTTTTTTTTTCTTATTTAATTTACTGTGACAACAAATGATAATAATTTTTTAGGGTTGTGCTTGTTTGGTGGTAATGATGGATCTGGGTTGTAGTTTATCCGTTTGGTGTGTATGAAAGAGAAATCTAACCTCTTTATATAACCTATTCAACTAAAACACGGTATCACCCACCGCTACTGTTTTTATGTTTGGGAAAAATGTATTTCCGAAACAAGTTTGTGCCTTAACTTGTATAATGCAGAAATACATCAGGTTTGTTATAATGTTTGATTATTCTAGTATGCATTTGTTGATAATCACATTATTTTAAATAGCCTATAGTCCACTATTAGCATTTAGTAACGTGCCTGTTTTTATAGTAAACAGTAAATAAAGAAAAATGAACTAAGAAGAAAAATTCAGAGGACATAATAAAGAGTAATTGCGTCTGATCCGTCGGGCATTTGACATTAGCCCGTCAGCTGTTCTAAGCGAACGTTGTCCAATCCCGATGGCTGGCTGGTCGATTGACGCATTCTGAGTCAGTGTCTATTGTAACACAGTATATTGATATGATTGCTCACTGAGCCACAAAGCCCATCTAGCTCATAGTTACGTTACCGTGAAAAAATACGGCTGTACGTCTGGATCTAAAAGAGTAGCGGTGCAGGAACATGTCCTTTCAGATTCTCTGATTGGCTGTACCTATGTTGGGTGGGATTAATTCTAAGCCCCTATTGCCCAGGCTTTCTGCCTTGGGAGAATATTTATCTGTTTTTTGCATTGACTTTTCTGTTGCATTTTTATCTCTTTTTGTTTTGTGTTTTTGTGATAGTTCAGAGTTGACCTCGGGGTCATTTTACATTGACAGGCTGGATCCGGCCCATTTCTGTTTAGCCGCTCTAGTAGATGTGTCCCAGATGGCGCTGTCTTTCGTCATTTGCATGTTCTCCAGGGTCAGAGGCAGTGTGCTACCCAGGTTTCCGTCAGGACTGGGGCCTGGGTTCACTGCCCCGGGGGGCTGTTCAAGCACTCACTCCTACATATTTCATGAGCTGATATGCACATCCTAGAAATGTTTGTTTTGCTCTGGGTGTTTTTGCTGAGCTCATTTCAAACAGGGTTTCCTCGTGTGTGTGTGTGTGTGTGTGTGTGTGTGTGTGTGTTTATGATTTTACTTTTCATCTATGCTGGCTAAGAGACAAAGGAATTTTACATAATATTTATTTGTTTATAAACACCTGAAGGACGATTTTAGGACTTGTGCAGGTTTTAGGACTATGGGCGGGGTTTAAGGATAATGTACGGAATTTTAGGACTATGGGCGGGGTTTAAGGACTGTGCGGAATTTTAGGACTATGGACGGGGTTTTAGGACTCGTGCAGGTTTTAGGACTCGTGCAGGTTTTAGGACTCGTGCAGGTTTTAGGACTCGTGCAGGTTTTAGGACTCGTGCAGGTTTTAGGACTTAGGGCGGGGTTTGTGGACTTAGGGGGGGGGGTTTGTGGGTTGTCACATTATGTGCTTTGAAAACATTTTTGTGCTATTCTAATAGCAATGGGCATCATTTACTCTCTATTTCCCCGTCGGTCGGTCTCCCCGTCGGTCGGTCTCCCCGTCGGTCGGTCTCCCCGTCGGTCGGTCTCCCCGTCGGTCGGTCTCCCCGTCGGTCGGTCTCCCCGTCGGTCGGTCTCCCCGTCGGTCGGTCTCCCCGTCGGTCGGTCTCCCCGTCGGTCGGTCTCCCCGTCGGTCGGTCTCCCCGTCGGTCGGTCTCCCCGTCGGTCGGTCGGTCGGTCTCCCCGTCGGTCGGTCGGTCGGTCTCCCCGCCGGTCGGTCGGTCGGTCTCCCCGCCGGTCGGTCTCCCCGCCGGTCGGTCTCCCCGCCGGTCGGTCTCCCCGCCGGTCGGTCTCCCCGCCGGTCGGTCTCCCCGCCGGTCGGTCGGTCAGACAATCAGGTTACACTAGCAGTGATGTAGATTTCCTTGTAAATGCTTTCCAGGTTGTATCAGCGATGGGGCTGGGCAGGAACAGGTGGAAGGGAGAGCTTTAACCTTCCAATAACACCCACCCAAGGCCCGACCCCCACCCAAGGCCCGACCCCCACCCTAGGCCCGACCCCCACCCAAGGCCCGACCCCCACCCAAGGCCCGACCCCCACCCAAGGCCCGACCCCCACCCAAGGCCCTCGTCCTCCAGGCAAAACCAACAAATGCCCCTGCGTAGTTAGCGAGCAGTACTTACACACATTCTCACACACACAGATACAAAGCTACTCCACTACTGCTCCATGAGACCAGAAGAGATGAGGCTCCCCAAGGCAGCATAGTTGTGTTTGTGTATATGAATGTCGTGTGTCTGTGTGTATGAATGAAGGTCTTGTGTGTGTGTGTGTGTGTGTGTGTGTGTGTGTGTGTGTGTGTGTGTGTGTGTGCGCGCGCGCGCCCCCTTTCCTCAGGCAGAACAAACCAAAGGACTTGTCCATTTACAGGCTGAACACATGTTCTCCGCTGCCCCACTGCTATTTAATGTTTATTCTACCTTGTGTGTGTGCTGTCGCAGCGAGACATGGTTTTTAGATTTTGCTGTGCAGAATCACTTGAGCTACATTTGATGAAATGTTCAGATAAACCTCTTGTTATTCTACTTATCCAAGAGAACGGAAAATCAATAGGAATAATAGATGTTTATCCATCTTTGGGAAGTAATCAGTTTTTTGTATGTATGAAGTGAGAGGTGACTACAAACTCCCTGGTGAACTGATTACAGCAGGACAGTCTCCTCCCTGTCCTCTTCTCCTCTACCCCTGTCCTCTTCTCCTCTACCCCTGTCCTCTTCTCCTCTACCCCTGTCCTCTTCTCCTCTACCCCTGTCCTCTTCTCCTCTACCCCTGTCCTCTTCTCCTCTACCCCTGTCCTCTTCTCCTCTACCCCTGTCCTCTTCTCCTCTACCCCTGTCCTCTTCTTTCCTCCTTTATCTTCTCCTCTCCTCGTATCCTCTTCTCCTACTCCTTTATCTTAATAACCTCTTCTATCTCCTCCTCTCCTTTAACTTATCCTGTTCCCCCCTCCCCCAGTAACAGTAGAATGGTGCTTTTCCACTGCATGGTACCGGCTCAACTCTAATTGCTTTGGGTGCTCTTCCACTGCATGGTACCGGCTGGACTCAGTCCTACACTCCCGGCCTGGGTTGGTTTTCCACTGCAGATAGTACCCTGTACCCGTCCATAGTGACATCACTGCAAAACTACCGTGACTCCACCTTCAACGCGACACGCGGGGATGACGAAGATGGGTATCGTCCACCTGAACTCACGTAAACCCTGCAGTTACCAGAAAAATCGACTAAACGAGATCCATCAATTTCTGTTAAATGAACAAGCTTTGAAAGTAAAGTGGCAAATCCAAAGTAAACTACCTCTGGACAACACGGTCACAGACCCTGTGTGGAAAAGGGAGAATAGAATTATCGCCCTGCAGCATGAAAGTTGACACAACTGCAATGTTCTATTAGATTTAAGTTTATACACCTAACACAACACCAGCACACATAAAATAACCTACATAATCCCATCCATCTCCATTAGAAGGGATAGATAATAGCATTATTATTTGCCGGCTATAATACCACTCTGACTCAATAGTAGCCTAGCCAATAGTAGCGAGGAAGTAGTAACGTCTGTCTTAACACACTGCACACCGCTAACATGGTTAGACAACTTGGTAGGCTGCTTCTGTTTGGCTTGACATCACTACTTTGACCAGTGCAATCTACACCAGATTGCCTAGAAAAACCCAGTGCAGGAACGAGGCGGGACTTTCTGTAGGCTTCAGTACAAAACCGTCATTGTAAACCAAGATATAAATAGCAGTTCTGGTTTGTGATGAGAATGGAGACGGTACTGAATGTCGGGTCTCTCCCGGGTATGAGATTTCAACGCCAGTACATAGGTCCAAACCAAGAGCGGTTTTGGGAAAATACGATCACTTAAATTACGAGTCTTGTCCTATCCTCTGGCACTGGAATGAGCCCATTTCAATGTAGGGACTCCAGAGACGGGCCCGCCAAAACGCACCTCATAAAACCATTTCCTGACACTGGGCGGCTAACAGCGGAACAGCTTGTTGTGCTGTGCTGCACGCTGAGTCACTCTTGTCCAATCAGAAGTCATCTGTGTTTTCACATCAACTTTTGGTATCACCTCAGCTCACCTGGAACCTCGATGGAGCAGCTACTAAAAAGTACTTAGTACCAGGTACTATCCTAACTTTTGGCCATTAGAAAAGCCAAAAAGGCGAGGCACGTTGAGTGGATCCGGTACCTGGCAGTGAACAGCGCCAGTCGTGTTCGAGTCCTGATGTCCCCCATTTCCTACATGCTGTGTACATTTGGATTCATGTCATTTAGGATGACCTTGGGGTCACCAATAATCCACTACAGAGGGTGCAGGGTGCCTGCCTCTGTCTGTCTGTCTGCCTGCCTGTGTCTGCCTGCCTGCCTGCCTGCCTGCGTGGGTCTGCCTGCCTGCGTGGGTGTGTCTGTCTGTCATGTGCAGTGTGAATGTTGTTGTTAAAGGGAGGAGGGGTCGTGACCCTGGCATTCCGGCCACCGTGATGATTTTAGCCGACAGCCGGACAGGGGCGGGGGGTTGTGGAGGCCCGGGGCCAGGGGGTTGTGGAGGACCGGGGCCAGGGGGTTGTGGAGGGGCGGGGGGTTGTGGAGGCCCGGGGCCAGGGGGTTGTGGAGGACCGGGGGCAGATTATGTAATTTGGTCACATGAAGAAATCATGGATTTGTGTCTGTGTGTCTGTGTCGGTCAGGAATGCATGACACGTACGGCAGTAGGTGTCTTGCTGTTATCGTTTTCGATCCACCGAAACTGTTCTTTCCACAAAAATAAATATGATGGCATTTGCTTTGCCTCGTACCACGCCATGTTTGCATCTCTACAATCGCCTATGAACTGTGATTGGTCAATACAGACGAGACATGGAACGTTATTGGTCAAGAAGACCACACCGTGCTATTGCACACGGAGAGGGGAGGAGTGCAGCAGACACATTTTAATGTAGGACGAGGGACAGCGATGACAACCGTTTTAATATGATACTAAGAACGGCCTGACTTCAGGTCTTACTGGCCCGGGGCCAGCGGGCCATCGTTAATGTCCTACCCTGGTGATCTGTGCACGTCGCTACTGTAACAAATGCTTGATTTCATCTTGCGGGCTTTTTTTATTTTTTGGTTTCTGCTGCGATTGGTGCCTTATACCCCGTCAGGTGCCCTATACCCCGTCAGGTGCCCTATACCCCGTCAGGTGCCCTGCTTTCGACCGTGCCCTGTGGGGTGTTGTTTAGATGGAGTGCTCTGTGGATAGAGTGGGGTTGCATTTGGAATGTGGCCTTTGTCCTGCTACTACTAATCCTGTTATGCACGTTCCTTTTGAGTCTGGCTGGAGGAAAACGTCTTTTCTGACCACACTCACCTCTCTCCTATGCAGTATACAGAAAGCGTTGCTTTTGGCTAACAACAGCTGCTGATTAATGACAGGCCTGACAAGTGTGTCTTTGTGTGAGTGATCTCTTAACGGTTTCCTTTTATTTTTCAGACTGTGTATATATTGAGAGTCGCAGGCCCAACACACCCTACTTCATCTGTAGCATACAGGACTTCAAACTGGTAAGTCCCACTCTTCATTACTCTGCCTCCCTGTGCCTTTAACGTTGTCCCTTTAACCCTGTCCCCAGCAGGACTTTAACCCTGTCCCCAGCAGGACTTTAACCCTGTTCCTTTAACATTGTCCTAAGTAGGACTTGAACCTAGGCCCTTGGGCACCAGTCCCTCTCTGATTGGCCGGACCTCTACACTGTTTTTCTGAGGTTTAAATGTGATGTGTTGTTCTGAGGTATAAATGTGATGTGGTGTTCTGAGGTATAAATGTGATGTGTTGTTTTGAGGTAAATATGTGGTGTGGTGTTCTGAGGTAAATATGTGGTGTGGTGTTCTGAGGTAAATATGTGGTGTGGTGTTCTGAGGTATACATGTGGTGTGGTGTTCTGAGGTATAAATGTGGTGTGGTGTTCTGAGGTATAAATGTGGTGTGGTGTTCTGAGGTAAATATGTGGTGTGGTGTTCTGAGGTAAATATGTGGTGTGGTGTTCTGAGGTATAAATGTGGTGTGGTGTTCTGAGTTGGTAAACAGCCCTTTCATATGCATGTCAAGTTCTACATTTGTATTCTTGTTTAAACATGTCAATTTGCAAATAAATTCAGAGTGGCTTGAATGTGAGGTTTTTTAAATTGCAAAGGCGTTAGAATTTAAACTGAATAACTGATTTGAGAACCACCACTCATATCTGCTCTTCTCTACATTGTCAACTGTGCATTGCGCAATGTATACTTATATTTGTTTTAGCATAGATGACAGCAGAAAAATCACTGATTCATTTTCCCTCAATAGAGAACCAATCATCTGAATTATCATCATGAGAAGGTGTCTAGAATCAGACACATAGATTTTTCTTTCTACATTTCCGGGAGTATGTGTTACTGTGTTCGATAAGTCAGTCTTTAAATATCCTCCATGTCGGTATGACTGTCTGTATCCTGCCGATGTCCAGAGATCGATTGATTGATTGTGTTAAATGCAACTAGAGACACTTGTCAGAGAAGCTAATGGATTTGATGAAGCTCTTGCGCGTCTTTAGATTCTCCCGGCTTCAGAGTGGCTTAATTGCTATTTCGTAAAAAGAGAAATCAGATGTCGATATGATGCTTTAAAGGGGCTGGCTCATCGGACTTACAGGCAGGAGTGGAGCTAATTAAAATCCACCTGCGTTTGTTTCAAACTTTTGTCAGTCACATACGCATCACAGCTGATTTTGTTGCGCTTGCAGGGAAATGCTTGTGCTAAAACAATGCAGCAGGTCACATGAAATGAACCGGCCGTAAGCAGGGATATTACCCATCACCTCGCTGCCATTTGGCATTTAAATTACTTCGGCAAAGCGTTGATGCATAATTACTGCAAGCAGCCTGGTGTTTTGGGAGCGGCTGTGCCCAAACCAGAATGCTGTGTAGCTCCCATCTCGAAAAGCCTTTTGTTGAAAGTAGAGCAGGGTCCATTAAACCGATCTCAGATGACCTTTTATGCCCTAGATTAATGCTTAGCCCTGTAGGGAAGAGAGGGAGGTTGAGATTGATATGTGCCCCCAAAGGTGGTGGAAACTGAGCTGCACTTAACTAACTTCCTGCCAAAATGATAACATTACCAAACTCTAGATATCTGTCCCTCTTTTTGACAACCGGGACAATTATCAATAAGCTGTCTCTCTCATGGCGTTGTCTCTGGGAAGCTGTCATGGCGTTGTCTCTGGGA
>JACXGJ010007712.1:0-29548 GCA_016801105.1 Esox niger
GTGTGTGTGTATGTCTGTGTGTGTGTTTGTGTGTATGTATGTATGTCTGTGTGTATGTGCATGTGTATGTGTGTGTGTGTGTGTGTCTATGTCTGGGTGTGTGTGTGTGTGTGTATGTTTGTGTGTGTGTTCTGATACATTGTTAGTGAGCATGGATGCTAATTCACAAAATGTGTCAGTTGATTTGCGGTGTGTTCATGGAAATGCATACGGGCAAAAGAGAGGGCTGTGTGTGTGTGTGTGTGTGTGTCAGCCCACAGCTGAGTGTGTATGGGAAAGTCATCGATGGACAAAGGAGCAACCAGATCAAAGGAGGAGTAGAGAAAGCGAGTGAAAGAGAGAGACCCAAAAGAAAGAATGTTCTAAATGTGTTCTCTGTCCCCCTCTCTCTCCTCCTGTACCCCGGGGACCGGGTCAGCCTAACTCCCACACAGCAGGAATGCACAGGTAAACCCAATGCGCGCCACAGTTAAAGAGGGTCGTTGTAGAACTGAGCAGAACCAACCCAGAACACAAGAGACTGCAGGCTAAATATTAATTAGCATAATTCCCCTAGTTAGCATGTTGGAAGCAGTGCTCTCCTCAGACAGGATGTGTCCAAAAATTTGCCTGAACAGCCAGCTGTCAACGAGTCAACAAAGACCATTCTAAGGCCCTAGTAGAGAGATGCCAGATGTGTCAGGCTTTCTACTCTCAAATGGAAATCAGTTTTACCAATAACCCTAACATAGCAAGTCTTTGTCACCCTTAGTAAAGCTTACTTAGTAACCCTTACTGAGTAACCCTTAGTTCGGCTTAGTGACCATTAGTAGTCCTTACTAAGGAACCCTTAGAAACTCTTCCCTAGTAATCTCAATCTCAACCACCTAAACATACACGACCCAAAGACAAAACCACACACACATAGGCATGAATAGACAGAGCCACAGACATATACACACACACACACACACACACACAAGCCAGGTGAATGTAAGTAAAACCCACCAAGATCTCGCTTTCTGTGAAAGTGAACCTGACCTGAAATCAGATTTAGGTCTTAAGATTTGAGGTCAAGATAATGAAGGACTGACTTAAGATCAAGAGATGAGGACCACAGCAAATTCCGTTTCCCTAAACGCTATTTGTATGAGCCTATTACTAAAGTCATTTGTCACAGGATTCTTAAAAGACTAAGCCCCAAACCGTCCTCTAAACTCGGCCCAAGGCAACAACAGAACATTAGGTTAGAAAAGAGGAGAGAGCAGAGCAAGACACTAAAACCGTTTTGTGCAGAGTCATCCTGTACCTAGGTGACAATGGGACACTGAACATTACGTACAAAAAAGCAGGTCTGGAGTAATGATTCTAGCCATGTTGTTTTTGTAGAACAACAAGACTTCAGAGAGATTATATGCACCTTTGTCTATAAGCACTTCCTGGCCACTCCTTCTGGTGCCAAACCCGTTCACGCCATCTATTCATTTACAGTATCTGAGCACCCTTGATCACAACGACAAAACAGACAGTCCCCACGGTCGCTCCTTCAGCCAATCAGATATCAGAATGGATTCAACAAGAGATCTGAGAAATTACCTCACAGTTCTAAATGGTTTGATCTTTCATATCTCCACGGAAACGGCTTAAGCTAAAACATCCCAGAACCCTAGCTCCCTCTGGACCTGGTGGTCAAACAACAGCCAGACACTTAAGTCAGCATGATGAGCCGGAGAAGGCGGGGGAGACAATGTGGAAAGACTACACATTCACAGGAGCACAAACACGCATACAAATGATACACACCCAAAACTCAAGCAAATTCAAATGTACACACACACACACACACACACACACACACACACACACACACACTCATTTCCCTAAAGAGATTAGAGGAGAGAAAGCAAGAGGGCAGGAGACAGAATGAGCTCACCTTTCATCGTAATGACTGTGTTCACCTGCTGGTCTCCTCACCTGGGGCAAAGGGGATCGGAATACTGCCTGAGGCACCCCACGACCCCCCCCTCCTCCTCCCCCAGATAATGTGTGTCTTTCAGCCACAGCTCTCCCCATGGAAATGCATTCATGCAGACTCTCTGTGTCTGTACTATCCCCTGCAGCCAGGCCCAGCCCATGGCCCGGCCCTGAAACCGATCCAGGTAGACTTTCTGCTGGAGAACTTTCTCACACTCAGAATGGCAACTTACATGGGGGGGCGCAATTTAGTCACTCACACACACACACACACACACACACACACACAAAACACCAATTTACATCTACATTCTGGTATTTTAATGCCGAAAGATCTGATTGGAATAGATGAAGTGGCGGGCTGACTCTGTAAACACCGAAATGACACCCGCTCCCACTAGTGAATGTCCTGTCAACAGCCCAGAAGCCTGCAGTGTTTGTGGGAACCGTATGTGTGTGTGTGTAAAACATGTGCTGCTTATATTTGTCTTGTTTCACACAAGCTCCAGACAAAAAGTATTCAACCTGTATGAGTGTGTTGGTGTGAAATGGAAATGTATACATTACATATCAAACTTCCCCAGCCAGGAATCAGACAGAGGTTAAACTGTGAAAAACTGATTTGTTTTACCTTGTCAGGTCTGGAAATCAAACCAGCGATTTTCCCTCTGTCTGTCTGTGTGTGTCTGTGTGTGTCTGTGTGTGTCTGTGTGTGTCTGTGTGTGTCTGTGTGTGTCTGTGTGTGTGACTGCATGTGTGATTGTTTGTATTCCAGATGCTTCCAGTCACAATGAACAGACCAGTGCACTCCAATGCCAGGCCAGCTGGTCAGCACCACCGTAGTTTTACCCGGTCCACCAGGGCTTTGCACAATATTAAAAACATTATTACAACGCAATACAGCATAATTACAACCATGCCCTCAAACCTCATCCCTGTTATTCGAAGAATCAGTCAACCTCACAGAGGGATCGGAAGGCATTCCAGACAAAAACAAGAGAACAGAATCTTCTCACTGACACAGTGAGGGGAGAACCGCTCCAATCTCCAAAACACCGTTTGGACCAGTCCCGCTGCCCCTGCCAAGTCATTTAAAAGGGATTCTACTCGCTGCGGCTCTGGCTGCAAAATGACTTGGACCAACAGACATTAATTACAGTTAAATCCGAGAAACCTCTCCTAACGGGACAGGGTTGGATGGACAGGATGGGATGGGGGTGTACACTGCTCTTTGACAGCATTAGTGTCCCCTGTCCGCCACTGGTTAGAACCTTCCATCGCCTCCAGAGGTGTTTTTTTGTCCCCATCCCTTTCCCTGTGAAACCAACCACCCCCATCCCCTAGCAACCATCTCGGGGCTTTAGTAACAGGCAAAAAAGACACATATTTGTGAGCAGAAGCAGCCATACAGAGGCCTCCTTAGAGCTTGAAGACAACACACTAGACTGTCTTCAGTCAGGCAGATTTACTCCAGGCCTCCATCAAACACTGAGGGCTGGTTTCACAGACACAGATTAAGCCCAGTCCAGGACTGAAAAATCAGGTTCAATTGAAAACTCCATTGAGATTGTTTTTTGTCATAGACTGGGATTAATCTATGCCTGCGAAACAGACGCAGAATCCTTATTCAGACTGATTTTTTAGTCCAGGACAAGGTCTCATCTGTGTCTGTGAAAACTGCCCTAAACCTCACAGCTCCAAAATTCCTCTTCACTTGTATTTGTTGTTTCTATTCTCCCCTCTTCCTGTTGTCTTTGGTTGAGGGAGGGGTGTACTCTTGTGTGATTAATATGCTTGTTCTTTAATAAAGGCACGAGTCGTAGCATCCAGCCTGAACTCAGATACAAATGATGATACAGAAACAAACATCAGTCCAGTCCATAGAGGAGCAACATCACAGACATAAACAATGCAACATCACAACAAGATACAATTAGGAAGAGAGAAGCAGAGACAGAGAGAGAGAAGTGAAGACAGACAGAGTGGTAGAGAGACATCAAAATTGAGAGAGAAATGTAGAAAGATAGAAAGAAATAGGGAGATTTCGACAGGTGTTTTGGCAGGTGGAAAAACGCTACTATTTTTAAAATATATTCTAAGACTTTGAGAACTACTGTCAACACTGTCCCTGGTCTCTGTGAGAACTACTGTCAACACTGTCCCTGGTCTCTGTGAGAACTACTGTCAACACTGTCCCTGGTCTCTGTGAGAACTACTGTCAACACTGTCCCTGGTCTCTGTGAGAACTACTGTCAACACTGTCCCTGGTCTCTGTGAGAACTACTGTCAACTTGGTCCCTGGTCGCTGTGAGAACTACTGTCAACTTGGTCCCTGGTCTCTGTGAGAACTACTGTCAACACTGTCCCTGGTCTCTGTGAGAACTACTGTCAGCACTGTCCCTGGTCTCTGTGAGAACTACTATCAACACTGTCCCTGGTCTCTGTGGGAACTACTGTCAACACTGTCACTGGTCTCGGTGAGAACATTTTAAAAGCTTAGCAGGTTACCATAGCGACCCCAATTCTAGCTGTACCTCTGTACTCACCGGCCAGACGTATTTGAAGGGAATGAGAATGTGCCCGGGAGTGTCGTCACTGCCATCTACTCCTCCTACCCCATCATGACCTCGATGATGGAGGGATTGGGTGTTGCCTCCCAGGACGGTGGTGCTGCCCACCCCAAAAGTGCAGGTTCCACCGGGGGCGACCCGGGCCTGGTACTCCTTGAGGCAGGCCTTGAAGAAGGTGTCACATTGGTCCCTGAGAGAGCAACCCTGCCCCCCAGTGGCCTGGAGGTCACAGCAATTTCCATTCTGCAGCACACCATGGGGGTTCTGGTAGTGACGGATCTGCAGCTCAAACGTCCCTCCCGCCAACACAAACTGGAGGGAAAGAGAGGAGACTTAGGTTGAGGTTTCACACTTACGACACACACACACACACACACACACACACACACACACACACAAACACAACACTGCATTATCATACAGAGGGTGAATAAATTAAAATAAAACCATGTCTCGTTCCCAGTGTATTTGATGATTAATACACCTGCTCAGTGGCTGGAGTATTACATGTCATACCATTGTTTTCCTGCTATGGGAATCTGGGAATTACACCCCTTGACACTTTCTCTGTCTCTCTCCTGCTTCATTAGTGATAGGCTTCACCCTACACTAAGAGACAAATAGAGGGAGGGACTGATGAAGATAACATCAATTCAAACTGCTTTCTCCTCACAGCAGAGGAGAAACTGAGAGTTGCACACTCATTATATTGATCTATTTCCCTGTATCATTCCGTTTATCTCCCACTATCGGCCTCCATCTCCCTTCGGCTGTGTCATGCGCTTCCTGCACCTCTCGATCTCAGTCCTTTCTTTCTCTGTATTGGTACACCTCTCTTCCTCTCTCTTTCCCTCTCTCCCCAGGGGGACTGAGACTCTGAGAACCTGGCCATAGCCTCCTCTCCCTCCTTCTCCCTCCACTATCTGGGAACAGACTGTATTTCTTGCCCTCTCGCTCGCTGTACTCCGTCTCTTCTCTGTATTGTTGCCAATCTTCTTTTCATCCATCGTCTCCTCTTGCTGTCTCTTCCCCCCCTCCTCTCCATCTTTCCCACTCCAAATCTCCCCCTCTGTTTCTTCCTCCCCTTCTCTCCCTCTCCAAATCCCGTTCTAGGTGTCTCCCTCTTTGTCTCTTCCTCCCCTCATTTCCCTCTCCAAATCTCCCTCGGCCTCTTCTTCTCCGTCTCTTCATACCCTCTTCTTTACCTCTCCAAATCTCCATCTCCTTCTTCCCTATTCTGCCTCTCCCTCACTGTCTCTCTCTTTGCTTCAGAGAGAGTATGAACTCCTCAGCTGGTGGGCAGAAGGTAAGATGCAGCTCCAACCAAGCGCCCCCAGAACGACGGTAACAGCGGCCAGACAGGTGTGTGTGCATGTGTTTGTATGTTGTAGAGTCAGGAAGTGATGGTTCCCAACCATTCTAATGTGATTAGGAACCAGTATACAACCACAGAGGCGTTGCTGTGTGGGGCTTTGTCCCTCTTCTGGCGCTGAGCTAGGGGGATAAAGTCCACATCAGAACATGTGTGGAGATACATGCCCTCTCATCACTCTCCATTTGGCTTTCTTCCTCTCCTCTTTCTCCCTTTCTCAGCCATTCCGGGCATTCCTGCGTTTCAGCGCACTGTCTGACCACTCCAAGCACTCAGCCTCGGCTGTCACTGTGAAAAGCTACGGTCGCTAGGTCCTTGTAAAGTCCAAAATGAGGGCAAGACTGGCACCACAACGCAATGTGAACTAACTCTGTTGAATATATTCACTCACACCTTTGTTACACTCACAGCCCATTAACACTATTGAGTGTCTTAATAACTGGGTTGTATGAGGAGAAGATTTAACTGTACTGATAACTGGCAGAAAACGGTATCAAACCACGTTCCTAACTGAATACCCAGAACTCAGAAATACAGTGTTACTCGATTGCTCCATGTTACTTCAGTATCTTCAATGGCAAAATAGATGCTATAGATATCAACTCCACGGCTCTCCTGCTCCATTATAATGGTGCATGGTCCACAATGCACTGCAGCCTGGGTAAGGGTGTGTTGTATTTGTCTGGAGCTTCAGAGAGAGCCATGTGGATGTTTCTGTACATTCACACGCCCCAGCACTGCACATCTGCAGCCCCTGGCCTATAACACACACACACCTTAATCCACAGGCACGCACACATGCTGACACCAAACACAGGCAACCAATCACTCACACACAAACACACACACACACACAATATTTTGGTCTTGTCCCTGCACTGGGCAGTGTCATATGAGCCATCAACAAAATATAAACACAAACATACATACATCTTCTTCAGAGCGTTACTTGTTATATTTTCCTCTAGGTTTCTCTGAAACTTGACCATTAATGTGGAATTCCTGCAGTAGTTGACTGAATGTAAATTTTTGTCTATGTGGTCGTGGTGCTTGATTGTTGTGTAATCTGGAGCCTCCCGAAGAAAGGGCATGCGCCAGACAAGCAACAAGTGCGTGTCAATTAGAGACGCACAACAACAGGTGGGAACTGCACCATGAGAGTAACAGGAGACATGTTGAGGACAAGAAAACAGGGAAGTAGAAGACCATTATTGTATCTTTCACTCAGCTGTGGACAAAAATCTGACTATAGCCTTAAAGTCAATGCACGGTTAAACAACCGACGAAAATAGCGCTTAATCGATGCGGCTTACCTGTGGTTGGACAGCTAGGGCGACGAGAAAAATCACAGTCCACTGCTGACCCGGGTGCCGATCGGTCCTAATCTCTGTCCTCGCGCTGCAGCCTGCGCCTCCGCTGGAACAAGCAAACCGGAATCGCCCGTGCGCTCTTTCTTTCTCCATCTCAATGTCACGAGATCTAGGACTTAATAAAACGAAGCAGTGGCCCCTCTAAAACCCTTCATTGGCTCGCTCTGAACGCCCGTTCATCGTCTCGTACTGGAATTCATTGAAAGCATTATTGCTTCTCTTATACGGTTCCCTCTTGTGGAGTTTGCCTCCCTGCCTGCCCCAGTCAACCCTCTCGCCGGTTTCTCCCTCCCTTGGTGCGGTGTCCAGGGTGGGTCACCAGAGAATAAAAACACTCTCACTCCACCCGGTCGATCTTCCCTCCACCTGCCGTTAAGAGGCTTTGAATGTCCGACCTGCTGGCTCACTGACTTTAGCTCTCATCCCAATTACACACTCTCCCTCTGCGCAACACACTCTCCCTTCAAAACACTAAACATGCTGGTAGCATATACTCTCTTTCCTTTGTGCAATGCACTACACTTGAGACATACATTGGGTATCTTCCTCTCCGCTTTTTCATGCGCTTTGTCTTATTTTACTGTCTTTTTATCCACGGGATGCTGTGTCATACTCTGTTAGCTTTCCAAACCCTTCTGGTCTCTGCTGAGGGTCAACCGATGCGAATCACCCAGGTCCCAGGAAACGACGCGAGCGTATCCGCCGTAGAAACACTACTGGACGAGAGGCTCTGTGGGTGAGCCAAGGAGGGAGAGAGAAACACAGAATGCGAGACAGAAAGTGTGTGAATTTGCACGAAGGGTGTGTCCTCGGGCAAGGCACATCCGTCCGCTCGTTTTATGTGCACGCGGTCTGTGCGCTCGCACCCCTGGTCAGTTCCCATGGGTTCCCACCGCTGCAGAAATGCCTCTCATATCTTTCCGTGTATCAACATCTCACAACAGAGCAATTCAACAGTTGGCGTACGTCTTGTTTTACTGACACTGTGCTTTTCTAAAAGCATAACTGTAGTAGATTATAGTATCGTAAAAATTACGTACAAACTCTTAAAATAATCACTATTCTCCTATACTTCTCGTGACATAAAATTATTACAAAGGATAGTGTAAACAAGTGTTTGTGTTAAATTATTACTTCATGTCCACATTTTCCAACCATGTGTGCCCTGGACTGCCCAACCCCGCAAAATCTAATTATTGAAGTCTATTGAATACATTCAATCTCCACAACCATAATAAGAACCCTAATTGCGACGTAGTTAATCAGTTTTGCCGAGACGTTAACGTGACCGTGCAAGCTGTGACAGATAGTAACTGGCACATCGTCGATTTGATCTCGAACGGATTAGGCCAGGCTCTGAACTATAGAGATCCATTCAAATCAGGCCAATGCGCAAAACAAAGCCCAGAGAGAAAAAATAAAGTTTGGATCTTTGATCGACCTGCAGATTGGCGGTATAACATCGTTACAAATGTTAAACTACTGTCGGCTACCTACCCGGACAATGCCATACGTTCGATTGGTTAATTACACCGCCAAACAATCTATATACAGTATATATAAATTAATGAGAAGCGTATCCTAAATCCAACAGTGAAAGAGATATGGGTTGTGTCTTTTTGCAGTTTGGCACTGGTTCCACAAAATATTTTCCACGGTCAAACTAGTTCCTAATGTCCGCGCGTTCGTTGAAACCATAGGCTACTGGACAATGTGACCGCTTCTTCCCTGAAATATAATGAGCCAATTTTAGTGACCCCTTGTCCTCCCCCTTTCTTCCCTTTCCTTCTATGTGAAAGCAGAGATGGACTTGTTGCTTACGCTGACGTCCCTGGCAACCAGTAACTCCGTGGCTCCACGCTGTGCAGTGACCCGGGGAAAGAACAGAGAGCTCTTGAAGAGCGCTGTCTTCATTAGCATAGAGCAGCAATGACCCCGAGACGTGTTGTATTTTAATCATCCACCATTCAAAATAAAGCGATCTCCAAAATGATTCTAGATTATGTTGGCATCTGGTTACGTGTGACGGGCGTGCTTTTATCTTGAATGAGAGCTAAATGTACAGCGCAGCTTGTTCGGTAATTGCTTGGAACAAACTTTAAATTAGGTGTTGGGTGTTTGGCGCCATCTTTTGGTTACGGTCTTTAAGCCACCTAACAAAAACCATCTAGAGGTTACAAAAAGGCCTTATGATAACGTTTAATTACATTTAATGGGCCTCGATATGTTAATTTATATTGGGCCCACAGGTAGACGTTGAAACCGAACAGGCTTCTTTATCCGGTTGTACAACGTATAAATACATTAACGGCACCAAGGCTGGTTGTTGTTGATTTTACTCTCACATTACTGGGGACTAATAAAGGCCCACTATTCCAGACTACACCGCTTTAACTCAGCAACATATTGCAACATGGGCATTAAGGGCATATTATTTTATGTTCGGTCACATAATCTCAATATGTTCACGTTTGTACATTGATTTGCATATTGCGGAACTAGAGTGGCTTTTAAACACGGTATATATTTTAGACATTGAGAAGACTTGTGTGTGATTCGTGTCATTGTACTGCATAAAAAGGCAGCTTTATGATTAATCACTGGAGCGTTCAATACCAAAAATAATTACTTCTCCGATAAAAACACTAGGCTATTTGGTGCATGAACGTGCATATCCAGTATAGGTCTAATGTATTCCTTTTAATTGCTTTGTCTATATCGGGTGAGTAGGCCGATCGTATAAATTGGACACTAATTGTTGTAAACCTGAAATAAAGGCAAATATTTTCATTACAATGCTTAGTTATGTAATTTTCTTAATTTCTCAGTCCTCTCAGTTCTCAACTATATACGTACGTACACACATAATTTTAGGGCACTTGAGTCATGGTATGAGATGTACAAAGATTTTCAAACGGAGCACTCCCGTGTCCACTCGTAGATGTGCCTTCCCCCACGTATATTTTAGCTTCAGCTCGCGGAGGGATTCTCTGATAGAGAGCATAATGCATAATTCCTTCAATGACCGGAAGTCCCCCTGGAAAGTTCTCTCATTCCTAATTAAACTCGTTTTAAACTTAGTTTGTAATGTCAATCAATTGCATGGTAATTTACGGTATGTAATAGTATTAACTTTTAAAATCATTGGTTTAATCTATGACATATACAGAATAGCAGGGGGATGGTATTGAATTGATGAGAACAATCTACAAAAAATATTAGTCATCTTCATCCGCTTATCTGTTGTTGGGTCATGGGGGCAGCAGCTCCAGCAGAGGACCCCAAACTTCCCTTTCCCGAGCTACATTTGCCAGCTCTGACTGGGGGATCCCGAGGCGTTCCCAGGCCAGTGTCGAAATAAAATCTCTCCTCCTAATCCTGGACCTACGCCGAGGTCTCCTCCCAGCTGGACGTGCCTGGAACACCTCCCTAGGGAGATGTCCTGGGGGCATCCTTACCAGATGCCAAAACCACCTCAACTGGCTCCTTTCAATGCAAAGGAGCAGCAGCTCTACTCCGAGTTCCACACGGATGACTGAGCTTCTCACCCTAAGGGAGACGTCAGACACCCTTCTGAGAAAAATAATTTCAGCCACCGCAATCTTGTTCTTTCGGTCATGACCTGGCCTTCATGACCATAGGCGAGGGTTGGAACGAAAATTGACCGGTATATCGAGAGCTTTGCCTTCCGGCTCAGCGCTCTTCGTCTCAACGATGCATGGGAGTCAGGGGCAGTGCCTAAGGAGTGGCGGACCGGGGTTGTGGTTCCTCTGTTCAAAAAGGGGGACCAGAGGGTGTGTGCCAATTATAGGGGTATAACACTACTCAGCCTTCCTGGAAAAGTCTGCTCATAGGTGTTGGAAAGGAGGGTTCGGCAGCTAGTCGAACCTCGGATTGAAGAGGAACAACGCGGATTCCGTCCTGGTCGTGGAACAACTGAGCAGAGCCTTACTCTTGCAAGGATCCTGGAGGGGGCCAGGGAATATGCCCGTCCGGTCTACATGTGCTTTGAGGATCTGGAGAAGGCGTATGACCGGGTCCCCCGGGAGATACTGAGGAAGTGCGTCAGGAGTTATGGGGTGAGGAGGTCCCTTCTTAGGGCTATCCCATACCTGTACGTCCAAAGTGAGAGCTGTGTTCGGGTTCTCAGTAGTATGTCGGACTTGTTCCAGTCGGGGGTTGGCCTCCGTCAGGGCTGCGCTTTGCCACCAATCCTGTTTGTAATGTTTATGGGCAGGATATGGCGGTGCAGTCGGGGTGGGTAGAGGTTACAGTTTGGCAGGCTGTGGATCTCATAGCTGCTTTTTACAAATTGCACAACACATTCATAATTTCACGAGGCCATGGATGTGGTCCTGATGGTTTCATCGGCCTGTGACCTCCAGCACTCACTGGACCAGTTCGCAGCCGAGTGCAAAGCGGTTGGGATGAGGATTAGCCTGTAAATCTGAGGCCATCGTTCTCAGCAGGAAGCCGATGAAATGCCTCCGCCGGGTAGGAAAAGTTTATTCCAAGTAAAGGAGTTCAAGTATCTCGGGGTCTTGTTCGCGAGTAAGGAAAAAAATGGAGAAAAAATTGCCATACTGCAGTTAATTAAACTTTGGGGTTAATTCTGTTTCAGGCAAATTCTGTAGTGAAAAGCATGTACTTAAAATGAAATGTCTGAACAGTTCGATAGAACAGTACTTCCTGTTACACTTTCAAAACGCATCAAACCCATTTAGAACTAACACCACTTTTGTAAATATTTGTATGAATGCAGTGTTCCCGCTCCAGTTTTGAGAAACAAAAGAAATACAGCGCAGTTGGAAGAGCGCAGTCCTTCAGCTTTCCTAACATTTGGTTACATTACAGATTGCCAGACCAGGATGATGAACCTGTCAGCACAACTACTATCCAAAGCACATGGCCAAGACAACCCTGGAGAGGCTTCACGACAAGTCTGTGAAGGTCCATAAGTGGCCCAGCCAAAGACCCAGCCCCATCTGACATGAAACCCATTGAACCTCTCTGGGGAGACCTGAAGTTAACAGTTCACTGACGCTCTCCATCCAATCTGAGAGCTTAAGGGTATCTGTAACAAAGAACAGGAAAAACAGCACAAATCCAGGGGTGCAACGCCGGTATAACAAAGAACCTTCAGAGCTGTTATTGCTACCACAGGCACTTCCATAAAGTTCTGAATACTTACACTTACATTAAAATGTGTGCCAATGTGTTTTCACTTCTGCTCATGGAGTATTGTGTGCAGATAGACGTAAAAAAAATGAGTATATGTTTTTCTCTCATTTCAAAACCTAAGTGCTGAAGTACAAAGCCAAAACAAAACTCTCTTTGTCCAAATAATAGCATTTGATCTCAGACTCCATAGACAGTGTATAGATCCATTTATATTACATTATATAACCTGTTCTGAACTATAACAGATCAAACCAATGCTCCCACAGCAAGGCCTCCATTGAAGAGTCTTAAAATAAATGTGAATAACTCCACAGAACAGATGAATTGCCTGAACGTAAACCGCCTATGAAACTCAAAAAGTTGATGCACTGAATCCAGGGTTGGCCTGAACTGATTGTGTTTGGAAAGCTGTGGTTATAGAGTTAATAAACCAAGACATGTGTGATGTCCCACACACAGACGGCAGAGAAGTATTCCCGATTCCCCAGCTGAAAGATTCCAGTGAGGGACGCAGCCAAGCCCATGGGACACACACACACACACACACACACACACTAAGGTCAGCGCTTTCTCAAGGCAAAGCATGGGCATGTGGAATGGCTTGGGAAACTTCAGAAGAATAAGCATCTTGTGTACACTGGCTGTGGAGCTGACCTAATAAGAAAATTATACAGGGCACAGTTTAAGTTGACAACAGGGGGGCCTTGTCTACACTGGATACAGTTGATGACACAGGCCTTTTTTATAATAACCTTTTCAAGCTTCATTTACAAGTCCCTCAACCCACCCCCTCTAATGCAATGGGCACAAAACTTGTTTTCCAAGCGTCTTATGAAGGCAAAGAAAATACTTGGTCCATGTATTCTTACTAACAAACAAACTAAGCTGATTGGCAAAAAAACATGTAATAAGCACTGACTACAGCACAGTGGATGTTACATTGCGATGATGCAAAACCTAACCAAAAGCACACAAGAAACACTTAAGACACCCTAACAGCTATTGTACAGAAAAACCATGAGACACAGATAGGAGGAAAACCAATAATCGAGACATTTAAAATATAGATTTCTGGGTAAATGTTTTTTTGAAAAATTTTACCTCAAAAGGTTAGGTTTCTCATATGTGGATTGTTAGATGAAGCTGATGAACAACTGGATTTTTTGATGCAATTCTTGGCTTGAGATGAGGCACATTAAAAATCAAGTTTTCAATGAAAGATATAATTAACTTGTTTTTTAGCCCATGACTGGGTTTAATGTTTGTCTGTGAACCCGACCCCTGCTGTTTATAAACAAAATGGACGTACCAATTAAGTCCAAAAGGGTATGCAGGCTACAGATGGAAAACACATTTCAGACTTACTCATGAGGCCTAAAATGGCAGAGCAAAGACTACTGACTGGAAGTCACACAGGCAATCAATGCTAGACATTTGACAATGACATTTAAGAAATTAAATATCCAAAACAAATTGCGCACAAAGGGCAGATAACATTGATTAAAGGGGCCATTTGTCAGATTCATGAAATGGAATAAAGCTGCAGCCACTATGACCAGACAGGGAAGGAGCCATCCCTGATATAAATGTTCCAGATATAATCCTAATGTTTTACTTCAAACTCATTCACCAGAGCATATATGGTATTCTTAAAAAAAACTTTTGCCAGTAGAATGAAAAGGTAAACTTTTTAAATGCATTACTCTCAGTACACCGAAATCAGTTAACTGAACCTAAACTCCAACCACACCAGCACTACACAGCAAGGCCCATAAAAGGGGACGGATTTCTGGATTTAAATTCAATGCAGCGGCCAGAGAACCATAGCAGACCGAAACCAAATTAGGACCGATGCACTGTGGTTTTTGGTCATATGTGCTGATTGGTGGGGGTGTCTAAAGGACGGTTAGAAACTTAATCCAGCTCTCCTATATCAGCGAAAATAAAAAAGGCATTTCCAGGTTTGGAAAACAGCTTCAATGTCTGCTCAGAATTAAACTGCATACAAACATTGTTTCATAGCCAACATCAGAACATGACATTTCCACTCATGAGATTCCACAACTCTGAACTGTGAGTCAAAAACCGAACCCGACCTGATACTTTTTGACCAAATCAGCTGATATTAAACAGTTGACCTAAATCAGAGGTCTTACTCTGAGACAAGGCCCCAGGTCTCCCCAGCTACAACAACATGAAACAGACACTACAACAGTCATTATAAAAACATGTTTAATCAAACAGCTCCAGGTACAATGCCTGGATAAACCAGACCCTGGGTGCAATGCTTCATAACCGAACCTGGAAAAAAGAATAAAATACTTACATACAAAACAGCTGATTTGATCCAATCGGGAGCTGAAGCCAAGTGAGAGTAGACATTTATCTTAACCTGCACCAGTTAAAGGTTAGCCCACAATCCTCTACTTTGGCAGCAGGAAGTCCAAAACATATGAACCTCATATGGTCTCATTTTTAAACTAGACATGTCAATTAGAGACAGCCTTGGCTCTAAACAAGTGGTAACCTAGTTATTCTAAATTACTACAGGATTTGAGAATGGGCAATGACAGGTGAAAAGCAAATGTGAAAATAAATGATAACACACTTGAACTGTTCTACAGGCATACTTGATAGAGGTCATTCTCCAAGTGACACTTCTTACCCTGTGGGAGGTACAAAAAACTAAGAAAGGACAAGGAAAACCAGGGCACCACAGAGGTATGGGTGCCTACAGATCAATCATGGGAGGAGAACTTTATGATCCCTGCAATGCAGTGTGCATTCTTAACAGAAGTGGTTAGTAGTCAATGTTGCCTGGGTCCGTTTCTAGAGGTCTCTGTGTATTATTTCTTGGCGAAGGAGATCTTCATTGCATTTGTCTGCGTGATCTTAAAGCCTTGGAGTGCCTCTCTGGCTGCCCCAGCCTGGACGTCATTATCGAACTCCACAAAGGCGATGTCATGGCGACCAGGGACAAGACGCACCTCCTTGAACCCCGGGAACCTGAGAAGGGGGGAAAATGTATCAGCACAGATCTATAAGACAGGACATACACTGGATAGTGACAATAGAGCCGTTGTCCACATTCTGTGGTAAACGACAGAATGAAAACTATTTGACCAGCTTCACATTACACAGGCGGACAAAACAGAAAGACAAACGAGGCACTCACTGGTTAAAGAGCATAGATAGCATGAGCTCGTTGGTCTCTTCAGGAAGGTTTGTGAGGAACAGGATGTGGTTGGGAGGATTTTCTGCAACCTGGGGGAGGAAAGAATTTATCAACAGAATAATCAGCTCAATGAAGATGACCCACAAGCAAACATGATTAAAATGACACGGAGGGTGAAAGTTTGAGACAGGCAATGACTATCCCCATTCGACTGAGAGCCGCATACAGGCAGTGGGTCATGTGAATGTTTGAGAACAACAGGTCCCTTGCCTTAGGCTGGATTGCATAGAAGTCTTACTGAATCCCTTTTGGTTCTAACTGAATCAAAAAGGGACAGATTACAAATAAATTCTCTCTGATAATCACATACCTGGGCATGGGGCATTTGTCCAGGCATCTGCCCTGGCATCATCCCACCTGGTGGCATCCCGCCTGGTGGCATACCACCCGGGCCCATCCCTGGGGGCGGCATCATGCCTGGTGGGGGCATGTATGGCGGCTGACCTGGCATGGGCATCATACGAGGAGCCCCACTCATGGGCATTCCCTTAAGAACAGCAAGACGGTTTGACCAAAACAATAAACACACAAAAATAATAAGAGTTTAGAACTTGATTCTGACTACAAACATTGATTTTTTTTGTCTTCTTGGGCTTTACAGACATGCTCACGGCTGAACACTTACAGGCATGGCTGTTGGAACTCCAGGGCCCATGGGTACAACAGGGGCCCCTGGCACTCCCTTCTTGGCTCCAGCACCCTCTGGGCCCTTAACCTTTGTCCTCTTCTCCTTCTTACGGTCTCGCTCCACATAGGTGCCTTTCATCTTAGCAATGATGTCAGAGTCTCCCTTGGCATACCCGATGCGCTGAGAAAAAGGGAACGTTTGTGAAGACAGAACTAGGGGCCTGGCAGGTCTGTGAGGTAACAAGTTGCGGGGGAAGGCTAATTTGTTTGTAACGTGGTATTAGTAGTATCTCACCATAGGTTTGTCATAGAATGGGAACCCCTGCATGGAACGTAGGGCATTGGAGGCACTGTTAATCTCCTTGAAGATAACAAAGGCCTGACCCCTCATCTTCAGGGAGCGTGCCACCAAAATGTCCAGGATTTGACCAAACTGAGAGAAGATGGCGTATAATGACTTTTTCAGCTCTGATGGGATAAAGAACAGAGCACAGATCAATTTAAGTAGTAGCCTTTGACGTAAAACCGTAAAAAAGATGCAGAGGTAGACATATTTTACCATCTTTTTTAATCTTCTCGTTGAGGTTGTTGATGTATATCGTGTGGTTAAGGCGCATATCCGGTGCAGCCATCTTAAGAGAACACAGACAAATTAGCTCGCTAACTAGCCAAAGCGTTAGCTCTCCGTTCAATCTCAATCAGTTACCTAGCTAGCAAGCAAGCAAACAAGGTAGTTACCTAATTAACTCGTTTTTAAAGCAATATACATCGATGAATACAACAATTAACTATGTATCTACTGTAGCTGATTTGTAGGGAGAGACCTTTGCCTTAACATGTTAGTTAACGTCTTGCCCGCCCGTAGCCTACATTGTCTTTACAAAACGCGTTAACATTAGCTAGCTAGCTGTAACAACCAGTTGTCTGGGTGATGTTGGCTAACGTTGAGCCCACGCTGCTATAGGACTAGACCCAAATTCGTTGTTCAATAACCGTGGTAACCTTATACAACTTCCCTAGAAATTATGTTGAAATGATTTGGAAATTTGAATTACCTTTCCGCAC
The DNA here is from genome assembly GCA_016801105.1 of Esox niger. NCBI lineage: Eukaryota > Metazoa > Chordata > Actinopteri > Esociformes > Esocidae > Esox > Esox niger. The sequence continues at coordinate 17,374 of JACXGJ010007712.1, forward strand.
AGCAAGCACGCACAATCAAGATCCGAACTAAAAACCTAGAGCGCTAGCCTGTCCTCGGTTTGGTCTGAAATTATAATGGCGCCGCCACGTTCAGCCACAATGGTGACGTTTGCGTTTCGTCTTTAAAAAAGTAAAAGTCCACAGTCGACAATGAATAAACGGATAAAAACCATAGAATCACACAATATTTGGGCTAGACAATTGCTAAACAGGAAGTGTTGGTGCATAGTTAAAAACTAAATACAACCATCACATAGTTTTGCTTTCAGTAACAAAGACATCAATTCCAGTGTCACTATACCGTATTTTATACAACAACACATAATTTAATTCAGCCTATGTTCGAACTTGCACATGTTACACTGACAGGCCAAACTGGAGATGAAATGTGTCATCACCTATAAAATCCGACATCAGCCTACTCTGTGACACCCACAGAAAACATATTTGTGTCTTAGCTTCCACTGTGGGAACACAAGGCGCATATTCATATTTTTGCATGTTCAGCTGACCAGAGGGTCAATACATTCTGAGTGAGCAGCATACACAGTTCAGATCAGCTGCACAACCAGATGGGCTGAGGGCAGTGACTGCAGGAATTATCAAGCAGAAACTAGATCTGCAACACAACCAGGAAGACTACAGGGAGAGCTAGGAGTTGTCAGGCCTGGTAGTTCAGTGGCATGTTCCAAGGGCCCGACTCCTCATAAGATTCTCAGGGATACCTGAAAAAATAGAGGGTGCATTCTTTGGATCCCAAAACATAACCCATCTTAAAATTCTGACTGGCGCTAGTCCCCGTCACATAAACTAATGCACCGTTAAATATTGGGACTGAAGACAGAACAGACTGGCTTTAGTCCAGACGGGCTTTGCACAATCTATTGCAGCATAAGTCTAGGCGCAGTGTTTCCTATTCCTGGTGAGTGTTGGGGCAAAATCACCCCTTGGGTCCCGAGGACCAGTATTGGGAAACACTGGTTGAGACAGTCGCTCATCGCGTTCAATAGGAACTTTTATCTTGAAGTGAATACGTTTTTTCTTATTTTACATTTTGATTGGCCGGTGTAATTTCCGGATCCTGTCCCAAAAAACTTCACGTGATTACTTTAACTGTCAATGATTCCGTTCTTTATGACTATTCACGAACGTCAGCTGGAATATCCATGGCTGTTAATCATGTTGATTTACTTAAAGTAGTCCATCTAAAAATGGCTTTAACCAATCCGTATGGGCTCTTCGACGAGCTATTTACTTCGATCTGAACGCAAGCAGTATGTGTAAAACAGACTGACTACTTCCCAATAATGTGTACTTGAGTAATTAACTTGTATAGTCTTTCTGAGTAGCCTTCCTCTTAGCGAATTGTTCTGTAGCTAACCCGTATGAAATGCGTCAGAAACAAAAATAAGCATAGGTGTCGGAGTTACTGCATGATATGATCGCTACGTTTGTTACCTTACACGGCTGCAATAAAGTCGTGTTACTACACAACTAGCCAGACCGACTACGATTCATGAGGCATGAAACTGCGGTATGTAGTATGTATGACATGCCATATTTATATAATAATGGGATTTATTTAGATTTGCCAAAGTAATGTTTACGGAGACTATTTTTATGATATGTTGATTAACATTTATCTGCCCACTAACAAATTCAAAAAAGTTAAAGAATGCCAGTGAGTATTATATAGTTGGTTTCTATACAATATACAAGACCAGTTTACGAAATAATTGAGAAATAGAAAAATAGCTACTACTGAATAATTCAATTACAGTTTTTTAAAATGCAGCCTTAAGTAAAATTATCAATACAACTTCATTCTGAATTAGTATGAATTTATCCCAAAGGCAAACCCATTCCTAGACCAGCCCTCCTAATTTGAAGAATGGAAAAAAAACGTTGCGTTTACTTTCTTTCCAATAACACAGAACTTGCTCTACAGACAGTGACAGAACGTGGGTTTAGGTCAATGGAGCATCCGACTCTACCAACACCTCCACCACCACCCCCACCTACAGCTTCCAGTGGGCCAAGCCAGAAGAAACTGTATCAGGCCATTGCAGCAGGAAAGTCCCCTGTCAAGGGGGATCATGCGGAGGCCCGGTTACTACTCAGTCAGAGGGAGAGCAGGTTAGTTCAGCTGCCTGCAAAGAAGTGTTGGAGCTCAGCCTATTCAGGTTACACCAAGCAGCGATGTTATATATTTCTATCTACACTGTTGTGACTGGTGTGGTTGTAGTCGACATGTTTTCGAATATGTCATGCAGATTATGGAATGTCCCCAGGGGGATAGTTCAATAGTCAAACAGCCAACGCATTGAGCTCAGGTTACTCTACACTTGGGCACTCAGGTTAAAAAAACGTTTCTGTCCATGAAAGCAAAAGTGTATTGATCCTGTGTCGGGACACATGCTATGTATAAATTATAGTAACATAAACATTAACATGTTTGTTAACTCCAACGCTGATGTAAAAAGAGATACGCTTGATTGATGGATAGAAGTGCTTTGTTTCTTGGTGGTGGTAACAGTTTGTAGATTGACTGATACTTCCCCGGTTGATGTAGTTTCAGGAAGGACCTGCAGTGGATGCTGTTCAACAAGTACGTGCCTTCCCTGATCCAAGATGGCCCACAGTAAGTCATGTAGGGCTCTAAGCTTTTCAAAATGGAGCCTTTCTCCCTTGAGGTATAATCACTGATCAAGTATGTATGAATTCACCTTTCATTAGTGGATGTCTCTACTGCTTGTAGTTTCTGTCATTAAGTGCAATGTTGTACTTCTTAAGGTATGTTCCCGCTGCTGACGAATGCCCCTCTACCTTCTATGTTCCTCCAGCTGAGGTGTGTCTGTATGTGTTTTACTATGTAGGTGTGGTCTAGTGGCTTTATGGATGGCAGGTCACCTGCGACGGCCCCCTGTGAGTGTTTCCATGGAGACTGTAGTCCAGACAGCGCTGGACAGGGGCTACACGGTCCAGGGGGAGATGTTTTCAGGTAACACCCTAGTCCTCTCTATGTACACCCACCAAGTTATACTGATACCCCAGAATTACCCAAACCTCTCATTGTCTCGTATCTAACCAGACGTTTCACATTTTTGTTTTAAACCCCAGAGTGGCCCATCTGATGGAATTAGACAACTAGTCATTAAGCCTTTTGTTAATTAAATATAGTGAAGTGGCTAGGGTGTATTAATGAGCTTAGTTCTTGTGTGTGATTCAGCTGGTGACATGGCCATGCTCGCGGAGGAGGTGACTGGCTGGAGGGCCGAGCTCCTTTCAGGAGGGATGAGTGGAGACAACTCTGTGGTCATCCTGAAACATCTTGTTGACGGACAACCTGTCCTCATCCCGGATCCTTTATACTGTTAAAAGAGATCCACCTGGGGCTCCCGAAAGGAGCCTTGCAGTACATCTGAATCAATGTAGCAAGGAATTAAAAGCCCGTGAGCCTTCCTTGTCGTGGGTCAAATTAGCTGTGTCAAACAGGATGGTTGGGGTTGATGTCAGACAAGGTTGCTTTGCCTTGACTCTTCATGGTAGTTTGGATTTATGGAAGCTCAGTCGTGGCTCTTGGCCGGTAAACGCATCTTCCCAGTGCGCAGGTGCCGGTGAGTGCTTCCTAATTGAATAATAATGCCACTTCAATTCGGCGTTAAACAAGGTGGGATCTACCGTGATGAATTGAAATGTGTCCGTCACATTCTCCATTGGCCCAACAAGTTGGAAGGAGTATCATTTGTGAGATAGCGTGTTTCCTGTTCCCCGTTATTTGGTGTTTTTGAGTAAATACCTGATTCCACATTTCTGAGTAAATACCTGATTCCTACAGCAAATAATTATTAGATTACAAAAGTAATGTAATGTGTGTTTTTTGTGTTTGAGTTCCTTGACTGTATAAACACAGATATGACGAGGACTTCAACCATGAGCCATGTCAACGCAGCGGACACAGGGCCCATTGGGCAGTGGCCTCAGGTCAGACCGCTGCATTTTCACTGCCACACACACACACACACACACACACACACACAGACAGACAGACAGACAGACAGACAGACAGACACACACACACACAGACACAGACAGACAGACACATACACACACAGAGACACACACAAACACACAGACACACACAAAGCCTGGGCATTTGACATTTCCTTTCACTTCTCCATATCTCCCAGGTGTCTTGCTGGGTTTGGACCAGGGGAGTGTGAGCAGAGAACACACCCAGCCCGATCCCAATCTCCCCTGGCTACTCCTGCCCCAGGATAGCCCCTCACGTCCCTTCCCCAGCGCAGGGATACGTGAAGCCTACATCTTAGCCAAGCAGGGTAAGAGCCTGCGCTACCAGCTGTGGAGCCTGGACAAGGTGTCCGAGAGCAACGCCCAGCTGAGAGACATAGACCCCCAGAGGGCTGGGGATGGCACCCGGTACATGTTGCCCCAGGGAGGGGTGGAAGCCGGGTTGGCAGGCCAGGTGGTGCTGCTCCACAACGGTGGACAGATGCAGTAACGACTGGCCTTCTGTCATGGAAGAGCACAGCGGTGCAGTAACTTGTGGTCTTGATGACAGACTCTAAGTGTGTTTTCATGTGTCTTGGCATTCAAGTCTTTACGAAAAACACCAGACTACGATTACAAGACAGTTCTTATCTTTGTCTCCACACTCTAGACACCAACTCAATCCCTTGCTTTGCATCACATGCACTGGTCAAACAGGCTGTTATCTTGCTAACAATGATAGTCTTGTGACAGCCTGTATTTATGCTGATTTGTCAGACGTTTTGCAGAATAAAGGGATATCTTCACTGTTGTCAAAAGTTCAAGTATTATTGAAACATGACCATGTGGTTTATGAGGGCCTCTGGATTAGAACAAAAATTACCGACATGAATTCTTACGTAATCTTAATGTAATTACAGGAAAGAGATGTACAGCTCTGCAAAAAATTAAGAGACCACTGCAAATTAAACACTTGTTCTTTCAAAACCTTTGACTTTTTTGGAAAGGAAAGAAAAATGTGCAGTGGTCTCTTAATTTTTTCTCTGAGCTGTATGTTTGGTGTTAAATGATAGATAAAAAAAAATTCTGAAGAATGACTGCAAGGATTTTGTTTCCAGTTTATTGCGATGAATGGCCTTCTAGAAAAGAGAACAGGGACAAGTCTATATCCGAGAACCGAACAATGTTCCCCAGCCCATGCACTGTCGCCTGAAGTACAGCACAGAGGAAAAATGCTTATCCAAACTTAAAGACATTAGACATCCACAACCCCCTACCATAATACACAGTCTAGCTTTCAGCCACACGGTCTGAAAAACCTGACATGCCACTGGCTAAGACAAAATATGGTATGTAAGATACATATACATATATATATATATAAAATACTTTGTAAACGAAACAATACATTGTTCCCTAATGTGCTTTTATGTGTGGAATGTTTGAGAGTCGTCCACAGTAGAAATCAAATTCCAGTTCCATGGGGTCAATGCTGATTTACAGTAATATATTGTCACACACAAAAGCCATCTATTTTCCAGATAGAGGAACCTGCTCACATACAAAAACACATTTGGACATTGCTGAAGGATATGGAACAAGACATGAGTAGGAATGTTGGCTGACAGATCTACAGTCTCAGCAATTCTTGACGTGGCACATTCAGTGAAGTGTGTAATAAAGCATAAACAGATTAAACGGACAACTGTCATTACGGGAAGCTTAGGTATGCACACTGATATCTCAACTCACAGAGGAATGGTAGTGTTGAGCCATCATTCCTGGACCCAAAAAGAACAAATGTACAAAAAAACTGAGATGCAGAAATCTCCTGCAGTTGGAGTAGAAAAAAAATAAGTCACCCCAATGACTTGGAAGAAATTATTCGATACTAAAACACATGCAAATCTTCCAGTTAATGGAAAAGAAGGATGTTTCGTCATAAACAGAAGTTAATTCCAGTTTAAGGTGACTTGTTCTAGCAGGCTAGTCATCTCTGATGTCAGGACAATAATTGCCCCTCCCAGAAAAATAAAGTAACATTGAACAAATAATGGTCACAATTCTGACTTTGGGTCAACTTTCATTCATCAGAAAATGGTTAGCTTATGACAGCCTGGGATGGCAGACTGAACCCATAATCAGACATGGGCAGGACTCGCTTTGTTCAATGGCTTTTGCGAAAAATAACCCTATAGTGCAATACAGTGTAGTCATGACCACCCAGTCATGCACCAACTTTGCGGGAAAATAGAAAAGAAAAAACAAATAATTCCCTCTAGTTCAAACAACTGGGTCCACTCTGACAATCATATACCATGTTGGTTAGACAGAGCCAATTAACAGCCTCTAGTTTTCACCATGTGTCAAATCAAACTTACAAAAATATAATATTACAGGCATCAGTTTAACTCTCCAGCAAACTTTAGAATGGTAAAAAATATATATATAAAAAAGTGCCTACAATCCAAAATCTAGGCACAGAAAAAGTACAAAGACAGGAGAGGCTAAGGCAAAATATATTTTTTAAATAAAACGATTCACATAAATAGGCTAAGCACTGGAGTTTAAATATACAGGTATTTCCAATGCTCTAGTGTTGTCAAATACATGTACGTAAAATATCCTTGATAAAGTCAAACGGTGGATAGTTAAAATAAAACATTCTCCATTGCAACAAAGGACACTTGAGGATCTATCCCACGGGAAAAAGTGAGTATGGTATTATCACACTGACTTCCCATTAGCAGAAGGTCAATATGAGGACGGACATGTCGGTGTGTACGTCAGGGAGAGTGGACGACACAGCTCTTATGATGAGAGAAATTAACAACAGATGACCCGTCTGTTGGTGTGGTTGGACTTCCCACAGGATTGCTTAGGCGGGCCACAGTGATTGGCTCATGGTCTAACATGCACTGTGTGCTTTCTCTCACCGTCACCCCCCCATTTCCTTTCACACCGTTTCTCCAGTCTCAAATCCAGTTATGGTAAACAAAACAAACGGTTCTCTTTCAGCTCCCACTTTCATCTTCTGCTCTGAATGGGATGTAGTTGGGGGGGAAGCATGGTACCCAGGACTTCAATGAGGTTGTCCAGACCCCACAGGTAGCCGTCCTCATGGTTGCCCTCCATCCACGGGGTCCGGTGGTCCAGGGTGACAGGGAAGGGCAGGGGCACGGTCTTCCCAAAGTCTATCATCCACACGTGGGCCTTCCCCGAAGCATCGTGCACAAACAGCAGGGAGCTGCCCACCACCTGGGACAAAACAGGACCGTTGAGATCAGTCTGCGCGACTGGGTGTTCTGTGGTCTGATAAGGAATCTGAAATGTGTTTAGTGTGACAGCTTTGTTGAAGAAAAGTATGTGTCCTGAATATTATTACACACTGTCTTGTCATTCTGTCGGTTCACAGAACATGTGTGTTTAGAGAGGTATGTGTGTGCACGTGCGCGTTAGTGCGAGCGGGTTTGTCCTACCTCGTGTGTTCTGAAGAACTGTGATTCCTCCAGAACAGATCGCAGCTCCTTCAAACGTTCCAGATAGAGTTTCTAACAGGAAGAGAAGAGGTGTCAAAGGAACAGTCAGTCTGAAGGGTCCCAGCCAGGTCCCCCTGAACTAGGCACCAATCCAGAAGCATACCGATCTAGGCACCAATCCAGAAGCATACCGATCTAGGCACCAATCCAGAAGCATACTGATCTAGGCACCAATCCAGAAGCATACTGATCTAGGCACCAATCCAGAAGCATACTGATCTAGGCACCAATCCAGAAGCATACTGATCTAGGCACCAATCCAGAAGCATACTGATCTAGGCACCAATCCAGAAGCATTGTGATCTAGGCACCAATCCAGAAGCATTCTGATCTAGGCACCAATCCAGAAGCACTTACCAGGATCTGAATGTCACCACCCACAAAGTCCCCCAGGGCCTGCATCACCTGGGCCCTGTCTTTGGTCTTCTTGAAGTTGGTGTTGCACGTCCCGTCTGCTCTCTGCACAGTACCAAACAACAGCATTAGACCTCACGACTGTGAGCAGCAGCAGGTCATTGTGCCCCGACCCGACCAGCGTCGCCTGACCTTGATGCCCTCAATCCGGAATCCCAGGGTGGCGGTGGAGCTGAGGGTCTCCCGCCACTGCATGTATCTGGGCTTCAGGATGGCCTGCTGCGCCCTCTCCTGCTCCGTGGGCGCCCCGGGGTCCACCGCCACCATCTTCTCATACATGTCCTTGCGTAGCCGCGGGCGCTCCCTGGCCTTACGCAGCTCCTCCTCCAGGTAGGTCCTGATGGCACAGGCAACACCATGGAAATGATCTAATGGTGGCTTCCTCTCCAGCTTCGAACCTAAGGGATTTATGCCTTCTCAGAGCTGAAACACTGAAGCCTTCACCCTTCCGGTCTTACCTGGTGCCCATTTTGCAGTCCATGATGGAGGGGGAGTCGAAGTCGGCCAACAGGTCATCCATCAGGTTGAAGTCCTGATCGTCCCTTCGCACAACCCCATAGTAGCCAGGGACAAAGGGCCGCAGGATGTCCTCCATCAGCTTTTGCAGACACAGCTGTTCAGTCTCACAGTATCGCTTCAACAAACGCCCATCCTCCCCTGCCTGGAAGTTCCCTAGGAGAAAGAGACAAAGTGAGCACAGATGGGGAGTGTGGGAAAATAAATACAGAAATGGCAGAAAACGGGGCGGGGTCTACCTGCGTGCCCGGCGAGCTGCACCCAGGGGTAACGCTTCTTCAAGGACACGATAAAGGGGGACCCCTGTACCATGGTCTTCAGCTTCTGCCACGGCTTGACCTGGCAAAACAGAGTGGCAACAGGCCAGTTACAAGCCATGAACCGGCCACAGCAGGTGCCCCGTTCAGTCTCAAAATTTTCTCTTACACAGCAATAAACTGGATTGATACGTTGTCCTGCTTATCGACGTGTCACTGACTAACTGGAAAGGTTTGTAAGAATAACATGGAAAAACCCTGATCTAAAGAAGCGCTGAGACGGACACTCACTCTGTGCTGACAAGAGGAGGCACAGCATAAACCCAGCTCCTTTGAGTCAAGGCTAGGTAAACAACATCTCACACAGCCCCCATTCACAAAACATTGACCAGAACCACCACGCAGATTACACAGCAAACACAGACGGCCCTGGCCTACGTGGAGTTTCATTAAGTATGTGTGGGAGTGCGTGTATCAGTACCGAGTCTGCCCGGGCATCTGTGAAGAGGAGAAAATGAAATGCGTGTACAGACTTGGCTTATCTTTAATGTGAAACACTGCAAGGACATTATGCAAGGGGCTTCGACGCAAGCGAAATGAGAGCAGAACACCACAACAACATGTGACTGATTAGTAAATGATACATGAGATTTGTAAGGAGGGATGCAGGGTGGGGCGCGACAACATTTCTGAGAAGGAAATCGTGCATCTCTTAAGTTGTTCCACAGGTCTAAGCTGTTGCCTCAAGCACTCTTTCTGCAAGAATTCTACCTTTCCCCACAGTTGGCTTCAATAAAGCATTGGCCCGGGAACCACCAGAGAACATATGTTTTTAATTAAAAGGAAATGACACATAGACGAGAGGGAGCAAAAGAGGTGGAGCCTTCAGAGGTAATTCCATGAGTGGTCATCAGAGGTAATTGTACAGAAGGTATCATAAACCTCTCTTTTACAATCATTCACAGACTTCTGATGAAAGGCCATGCTGGTCCGGCGAACCAACCCTCCGGCCAGCCAACACTTGCCAAGGACCCAAGGACCAGGAATAAGAAACACTGCTTTAGTTGGATTGCTACCAAACAAATTGCCCCAATGAACAGACTGACTGAGTTTTATGAACCTGAATGGTATTTCCTGAAGAGCAGATGTGTTGTACTAAATCCATGGTGAAGAGCAGTGACACGTCAGATTGAAAACATTATAAAGACAATAAAGCCCCATTCTGTGAAGGCCAAAGGAAAACGTTGGCAATTAAATGTACTGCCTGGTGCACTGATTCAAAGGTAGTGAAAAACAAAATCTTCCGGGTGCAATCAGGCCTCAGCGACCAAATGTTAACACACAGCTGTTCTTCTCTACACATAGTAAAACCCTGGTGTTGGGTTCTGTGCCACTCCAGGGAGAATAGCTATACCAAATGGCTACCTTCTCCCACTCCACTTGTTTCTCTCTCCAGCAGGGGCTTAGTCCTGACAGTTTAATGTAGCACGCCCCGTCTCCTCTTAGATTAAACTTTCCTTTCCACCTCCTTTAACATTGCCTGGCTTGTTCAGGCACTTGTGTTTTATTAAAAGAAATAGGGGTCAAAGGGAGATTTTGGCAACAGAGCAGTGGGCTGGATTTGAACCCGCGCTGCAGCAGCGCTTGAGCATCGGAGGCAAGGGCTTAGACCGCTGGGCTGCCTCAAGCCACACCCCCTCGCCCAAAGCTCTCTTCGAAATCCCCACATTTCCGCTTCCTCACACCCAGGCTTTTTGCAGCCATCCTAATCCAACCCGGTAGGTCTCAACAAGCTACAGCACAGGCCTTTGTCTCGTTCCTCCTCCCCTCCTCTCCCTCGCACCCATACTAGCGGAATGCTGGGAATGTTGCCAGCCCCCATCAGTGTAAGTACACACACCCACACACACGGTCTTGTGGTCAATGTTGAACACAAGAGGAACCACGAAGTCAGATACTAAAAGCCGTGAAGCTGTGACCCTACTGACCTACAGCGCTGGTGTTAATTCTGAAAACGATCGTCATCATAAATCCCTGAGGCTCAGAAGCGCCTTAGCCCAGACAGACACAGTCAAAACCCCAACGCACCATGAACGAACACCCACTAAATTATAACGACATGGGTTACAAACCCGGTACAATAAAATTTGGTCAGGACTAAAACACACACACACCAGAATCCACCTGGAGATACTCACTGTTCCTCTTCTACTTGTCCTTACTAGCTATAGCCAAAGCAGATGGATTTCTCTCAGGAGACGGATTACCTGGCTCACCTGTCCAGACATGCCAACAGAGGACACTAAACTCATGCATACCCACGGTGCCACCTGTTCTCACATAAGTATACCCATCTTCCTGAGCCAATAAAGCCACCTACCACACCTCCTACACCAGTACTGTAGTGCACACAGAGCAAGTCTTTATCTCAGCCTCTCCCTACAGCGTGTCAGCGCCTACGCCGCGTGGGCCTCCGCCTCGGCCCCGTCTGTTACCTGGCTGACATAGCTGTAATGCAGCAGCAGACCGACGCTGATGCAGAGACCCGCCGACAAGGCGAGGAGTCCCGAGCGCAGCCGGACCCACGCGCTCTGGACCATCGGTGCAGCCGGGCTCCCGGCCACCGCGAGCATCCAGCCCCGTCGGACCGTGCCTCAGCTGGTCACGTGGGGCTGGCATGCAGCCCGGCCCCTCTCCTCTGATCCATCTGCTAGCCGTAGATTAGGCTCTCAGCCATTTCTCCGACAGTTGCCCTCTGTATTTATCTGTATCTTAAAATCTCTCTCGCCACGAGACTTGAAGCATCAGCTAGCCAATAGGAATGCTTTGATTTTTCTTACACGGCAAACCTCTGTGGTTGTGGGAGACCACACTCACAGCGAGCCCTCCCACTCCCCGTGGCACGTCTTTAACACAGACTCGTCGTCTCGCTCTCACTACAGTATTTCCCTTTATCCCTCCCCCCACCTAATACTTTCTCCCTCTTCAACTGTTCACTCTGTTCTCTCTAATCCCCAACCCCCAACAGCCTGTCCTGAACCCGTGTTCTCAGAAAACCCTGTGGAGAGCCAATCTCTCATCAGGTTCCACAGTGAAAAACTCCACAGTGATAATAAATACATGTCAGAGAGAAATATATAAATAGAAATAGATAGCGAGATACATATCTAAATAGAGGGAGAGAGCAATATATAGAGTGTGATATAGATAGTGATATACAGAGAGATAGATGTATTTTGGATTATGCTCAAGTTCCCCATCTAAATACTGCTCAAACAGAGCCAACAGTGCAGATTCAGATATCGTTCAGCATAAAGATAAGGGGGATTTTTTTTTTAAAACTGGATACGCCCATTTATGTTTATTCAGGTGATCTCACTCCTGTCTGTCTATTCCCTGCCCCGGGGGGGGGGGGGGTTACACAGATGTGTTTGTACT
>JACXGJ010007713.1:0-2500 GCA_016801105.1 Esox niger
GTGTGTGTGTTAAAGCACCTAGGTAGTTTACATTTCTCTTTCAACGGTCAGTTCTTTCTGTTTAAAGTTTCCAGGTCATTCCTCACTGTTGCTTTCTGTTAACTCTTGACTGCACTCATTGTTATTATTAGCCGATTCATGGGCAGAAGTGAGCAGTTTATTTAGTGGCTTTGTTCTCCTTTCAGTCAATGATTATAATGTCTGTTACAGCCTGTAACATTAGGTGTACTCTTTCTCTCTCTTGGGGACCCCCATCCATTCCATCATTTTTTCATAGCCCTCACCTCAATGAAGTCAAGGACTCAGTCAAGGGCTTGATATTTTTTCGACAAGGTGATTCAGCTGTGCTGATGCATGCACAGGCTGAGGGTCCCCTTGAGAGGCGTGAGAAACAATGCTCTAGATCAATGCTTCTCAAATGATTTTGCCTTGGAACTCAAATTGAAATAGGTTGTTTCAGATGCAAACGTATACTAGCATTTCAAAAGTGTTTGCTCAAATGCTATCTGGAAAACCCTTGTCTGTGACATTTTCAGTAAATGTAGCAAAAAATGTACCTATTGGACACAACATCTGTGATTGAGGATGAATAGGTTTCAGTTAATTATATAAAGTTTGTTTGTATTATTTTTTATACACTTTAATACGTAGTATAGATTGATTTCAGAATTGAAATAATTATTTTCTTTAATCAAGCTTCGTTTTCTTTAATTCACTTCAAACTGTAACCCATTCAAAGGTACAAAGGTACAAACTACCGCTATAGTGGGTTTTTAGGAACATAAAAAGATTTGCACTCTATGTCTAAACAGATGTAGTTTACACATCAACAGATAATGTTTATACAGATGCAAGTGATATTACACCTGTTTTAGTCTCATGGCTACCACTCTTACTCTTCATCAAACATTATGTGTCTGCATTTAGAATGTGACATTTATATTGTCTATAATAAATTTTAAACAATTATTAACAAGATAGTTGGAATCCTGAACACTGATTGGCGGAATGCTTAGGTAAACAAGACTGGTAAATAAGACATGGGTATATCAACAAAGAACTTTTAATTGTTCTATTTGGGTTGATAAATGGTTTATAATAGCAATAAGATATTGCAATAACGGCTCCTCTCACTGTGGTTAAGTTCTCAACTACCACCAAAAAGAGACATTAAAAAAGAAATGTTCACTCACCAATGACCTATCACAAGCATTGTTTTGAAATTTCTGATACAATTGCCTTATAACTAATTTAAAGTATTGCCAATAAAGCAACTTCCTATAGATGCTGTTAGTTTATAACAATAACGCAAATGAACAGATTGGAAAGGAAGTCTTGCTCAAAAGTTATATCAGTATTGCTAGCAGCTCCTAGCTAGACTAGCTACATAGTTAAGACAAGATCCCAAAGGGGAGGAAGAGAAGTGTTTAGCTGTACTATACAGAAAACATATCCAAAGCTCTCTTTTTTACATCATGATGTTAGCAGAAAGCTAACACTATGATACCCCATCCTGTAATTAATTCTACCAGCTAAACCGAACTCACATATAGTGATTTCATACAGACATTCAACTCCCACAGGGGGCCAGGATGAAAATATAGAGTAAGCTGCTTTGGATTAGAGCTTCTGCTGAATGATGCAAATGTTAAATGAAAAAAAAGGAATTTCATATTGTGCATGAACTGTAGACTTTTATTCTCTGTCTGTTTGTCCCTCTCAGTAAACTTTAGTGACATGCAAGTAAGTTACTTACATTGTCAAAGAACACAGAGCAGACCACCTCCCCACAGCTGGAGGGACAGTTAGTGTGTGTGTGAGTTGTTCAGTTCCGTTTGTCCTTACACTCATTGACCCTCCAATCTGGGTTCCTTGGTTGAGTCTATCTCAGACATCGTGCCATGAAAGTCAATGAAACCTTGAAACCTTAGACTGATGGATGGACAGTCTACTGTGCTCACTACACACACACACACAAACCCATAGAAACACACACACAGGTGTCATGTCCCGCGCCTGAGACTAATTTATCTGATGGATTCCAGGAGAAAGAGTAAAGAGAATGGAAACGCACATATACACAGTAGGAGAGCTGGAGTGCATACAGGTTTACATTGACGTCCTGACCTTCTCGTTTCACCTACCCAACACCCCTGCAAGTCTGTTGGTACAATCCATCTTCAGAGGGTGGGACTCTACCATCCTCCTGGGGAGGAGCTACCAAATTGTCTTTTAACCCCTAATATTCTAAAACATATAAGGAATGTAACTTGAGATACAAACCAACAATTTAACAAAACACTGCATCCAAAGAGCGCTAGAAATCTGCCTGTATTCTTTTATTTAAATAGAGATGTAGGAGGCTGAAGCATTTAAACATCTAACAACCAAACCACATTTGTTTGGAGCAGGTTTTATTCCTGGTGATTGAAACTGTTCTTGATGTAAGGACCTGTCTCACCGCAAAGATGGAACAGTTGTTGAGGAGTGGGCCATTAAA
>JACXGJ010007713.1:7500-29609 GCA_016801105.1 Esox niger
GCAGTTGCTGCCATTATTTGATTACCCATTGCTGCAGACATGGTGAAAGACAGAAAAATATTGGGATTTGGAGCATTGGTCAAAATAACCAAACAAAAGGTACATTGTTTTCAGACCTCAAAAAGTGCATTGAAGACAAATTCATATTTATTTTCAACAACAAAATACTCATGTTTTGACTTAGGAATAGTTCATAAATCAATATTTGGATGAATAACACAGATTTTTTTATCACAGCTTTCATACGTCTTGGCATGCTCTCCACCAGTCTGTCACATTGCTGTTGGGCGACTTCATGCCACTCCTGGCAAAAAAAATTAAGTTGCTTGGCTTTGTTTGATGGCTTGTTACCATCCATCTTCCTCTTGATCAAATTCCAGAGGTTTTCAATGAGGTTCAGGTCTGGAGATTGGGCTGGCCTTGACAGGGTCTTGATCTGGTGGTCCTCCATACACAACTTGATTGATCTGGCTGTGTGGCATGGAGCATTGTCCTGCTGGAATTCCAATTATCAGAGTTGGGGAACATTCTCAGAGCAGAAGGAAGCAGGTGTTCTTCCAGGATAACGTTGAACTTGGCTTGATTTATGCGTCCAAAAAGACAAATCTGCCTGATTCCAGTCTTGCTGAAGCATCCCCAGATCATCACCGATCCTCCTCCTAATTTCACAGTGGGTGTGAGACACAGTGGCTTGTAGGCCTCTCCAGGTCTCCATCTAATCAGTACATGACCAGGTGTTGGGCAAAGCTGTACATTTCACTTGTCAGAGAAGCTGACCTTACTCCATTCCTCTACGATCCAAGTCTTTTGCAAACTTCAGCCCTGCCCCTAGGAGCCTGTTTTTAACTGTGCTTACTGTGCACTTAACCCCAGCTGCTGTTTGGCATTCTTTTTGTAGGTCACTTTATGTCATCCTACGTTCAACTCATCCGACATTCGACATTCTGTTGCTTGAGCTTGTTCTAATGAACCGCCGTCTTTTTTAAATTTTCAGGATGGAAGCAACCTGATGCTCACTGCATCCCTCTGCCACTAAAGCCAGAATTTAACCCTTCTTTTCCTCCCTTAAAACTGTTTTTATTCAAATTACATTTGAGGTACTACTTGCACGTTTTTTGCAATCCAGCTTGCATGAATATAGTGATGACCACAGCAGTGGTTTTTATACTTTTTCTAGTCAAATTAGATTTGGTTCAGGTAATCACCTAATCAGTACCTTATTAAGTATAATGAGGTGTGCTGGGTTGGAATTGAACAGACACTGGAATGGAATGGCTGCCATACATGTAGAGAGAAATTTCCCAAACCTTAATCCAATAGACCATCTGTGGGATGTGCTGGACAAACATGTTCGATCCACGGAGGCACCACTTCACAACTTATAGGACTTAACGGACTTGCTGCTAACATCTTGGTTCCAGATACCACAGCACACCTTCAGAGGTCTAGTGGAGACCATGCCTCGACGTATCAGGGCTGTTTTGGGGGCACAAGAGGTGATTACTATGTTGTTTCAAATTGTATAGCCTACCAACATAGATGAGCACAGAAAAAGACAGCCCTACTTTATTGCTGTGGTTTGTAGTATTGAGAAAAGCGAATTGTGCCGAAATGTGAGAATATCTGATATTGCTTCAGTGACATTTGTTGCTGCTCTTCTCACGTTTCCAGTGAAGCACTCCAAAACCACATTGACTATGATACGATGGTACACGTTCCCAATCCGAAACCACGTCTCTGGTTTCGGATTTAGTGTCATTTTGGGCACTCTGAGTAAGTGGACACCCGACATCACAGCCATATAGGGTTGTGGGTTCAAGAAGTGATTCAAGGATTTTAAGCTAGATCACTTTTACATGTTAGTCATTATTCAGTCGCTCTAACCCATAGAGTCGCTCTTATAGGTCCTTATTGTGATGTCAATGTTATTTTGAAGAAGTGGAAAGCCTGTCATGCTGTTTGTCTCAGATTGTTACAAGTCTTGTTTAAGATACCTGTGGCATTGATTTTTAGGCTGAGGTTCAGTTGCGGTATTTTATTGTTTGCTACTGGGCTCCAGTGTTTAGGTTAAATTGACATAACTTCTTGGTCATGTAATGACATATGGTCCTGTACGGAGATTAATTAACAGCCCCAAGTCTTGACGAAATGTGTGTTGAAAATCTACTCAGTGATGCTGTATGGCCTCTTTGGTTGGGAACTGAGCACTTTCCTTAAAACTAGTTTAAAACAAATTTAATGAGAAAGATATGATTGAAATAAGACAAAAACAAACAATGAAAACCTAGGGTGAGAGCATTTCATCTGTGACACAACAGATTGTATAGTAACAAGGTACAGTAGCCTAATTCAGACACAACTTGATAAAAAAAGTAAGAAATCTTCTGCAAACAGTAGTCTCAGCTTGACATTTGCTCAGTATATTGTTTTCACAAAGGTATTGTTGAAGTCTCTAGTTGAGGATTTTCCAGAGGTTGTTGTTCATGTAGATTCCCCAGTAATTATTGGGGTTGGATTTGTCTAGTAGACAAATCTTCTTACTCTCTGTCTTCTCTGTCTTCTGTCTCTCTTTGGCCTTTTTTCTTTGTCTTCTCCCTGTCTCCTCCTTTCAGAATATCCTTTATTCTCTACTATATCCAGAATTTTACTTGGTGTTAAAGTGGTTTTAGTGGTAGGCAGCAACATGTATGGACAAAATAAACAAAATCTGCATGTTAAATTTTGTACAACACACTATACAGCACAATACAAGTGGTGAACGGATGTGAGGGGTAATGTGTATACTATACATTAACTTACAACCCTGTTTCCAAAGTAGTTGGGATGCTGAGTAAAATGTAACTAAAAACAATGCAATGATGTGCAAATCATTTAAGCCCTATTTTCAATAGAAAATAAAAAAAGAAAACTCATCTAATGTTGAAACAGAGACATTTTATTGTTTCTTGAAAAATAAATGCTCACTTTTAATTTGATACCAGCAACATGTTTAAAAAGGTTGAGACAGGGGCATGTTTATCACTGTATTGCATCACATCTGCTTTTAACAATACTCGTTAAGTGTTTTAAAACTGAGGCCAGTTGCTGTAGTTTTGAAAGTGAAATGTATTCCCATTCTTGCTTGAATTAGGATTTCATCTGCTCAAAGTTTCAGACTCTCCTTTGTCGTATTCTTCGTTTCATAATGCGTCAAATGTTTTCAAAGGGTGTCTGATCTGGATTGCAGGCAGGCCAGCATTTACTACAGAGCCATGCTGTTGTAATTCATGCAGAATGTAGTTTGGAATTTTCTTGCTAAAATGAGCAAGGCCTTCCCTGAAGATGATGTTGTCTGGATTGCGGCATTCGTTGCTCCAACACCTGTATATATTGTTAAGCATTTATGGTGCGTACACAGATGTGAATGTCACCCATGCCATGTGCATTAATGTTGTACAGTGATGAGCCAAAACATTATTACCGCTCAGAGGTGAAGTTAATAACATTGATCATCTCTGAACATGGGCACATGTCAAGGTGTGGGTAGATTAGATGGTAAGTGAACAATCAGTTCAAATGTTTTGGATGCAGGAGAAATGGGCAGGAGTTATGATCTGGGTGACTTTGACAAGGGTTCCAACATCCACTTGAATTCTGAGTTTGTGTTAACTTTAATTTCATTACTGAGCCTGTGGCACAACAGCTTTCCATTCTGTTCTCTCCAGATAAACATATTCAAACGTTAACAGTTGCTTTTCTGATTCACACTAGGGACAGTAGGGATAGGACGAATGAACATGAAGCTTCAAAGCACCGTTCAGGTTTCCGAGCTCTACTGTATCGATGCAGTGTACCAGAAGCTAGTTTCAAAGTACAACACCATGTGACCAATGACGTTCAAAGCTTCGGATGTCACAAAATCACCTTTGAGTTCCAACTTCACCTAAAACTCAACAAAGGCTATCCAGTCTGGTCCGAACCGACAGAATATCTGCTCTGGCACAAGTCACAGGAAATGTTAATGATGGTTACAGGAGGAATGTGTCACAACACACAGCGCGGCACACCCTGCTGCGTAGGGGGCTGCATGGCCGCAGACCGGTCAGAGTGCCCATGATGAGGGCGTCAGGAACTGAACCTTCCGAATGAGCATCTGTGGGATGTGCTGGACCAACAAGTCCGATCCACTGTGGCTCCATCCTGCAACTTACAGGACATGATCTGCTGCTAATATCTTACTGCAGATATCACAGGACAGCTTCAGGCATCTAGTAGAGTCCATGCCTCAGCGGGTCGGCGCTGTTTTGGTGACATGCAGAGGACCAACAGCATTAGGCCATTTGGTCATAATGTTTTGGCTCATCAATGTGTACACGTATGCAGATTATATTTCCATCTATATAGAATATGTATTAATCTAGATATAGAGTGATGACCAAAGTTTTGAATGCAGCATGATGCAGCTGTTCAGTTGACAGTTTGGTTGTGGATCCACATGCTGAGTTTGGTCTTATTAGTTTGTGTGGGACAAATGGACGATTACTGAGGGGAAGAAACTGTTCCGGTTATGGGATTTATTTTTTATTATGATTGACATGCCCACCTGCCAACGGCCTGCTGGTGGAGAATCTTTGAAACAGTGGGTGACTGTGGTAGGAGGGTTCAGTAATGATCTTGAACTGTACAATTTCTAACACATAAGTTATGTATGAGGTTGATGAAGGTTATCCTTTCTGAGACAATCACACTCTTTTCTATACCTGTCTTTACCTCATTTTTCTCTGTTTTGTAGTTATTATTTTCTTCTCACTCCTTCTCACTATGCTCTTGCTTTTTCTTTCCTCCTTTTTCTCCTTCCTTTCTGGTGTTTTTTGACTTAGTGCAGGCTTCTCCCTCTTCGTTTGAAGTACTTTAATGACACAGCTTTTCCTGCGGTAACCTCAGAGAGATGAAAGCAGGGCGAAATAGGGAAGCCTTTGAAGGGAGGGTGGGTCGACAGAAGGGGGGGCGGCTGCAGCATTTTCATGGTAGCAAAGTGTATGGGGAGAGGTCAAGGTGTTTCAGTGCTTTGAGACAATGCTCTAAATGAGTGGCAGGAGTGAGAGCACCGCTATATCACGTCATTCGTGCGACGTGATATAACAGTTATCTATAATTCAGCAGCGGTGTCAGTCTGCTCTTCAATGCACCTCCTAGCTGGGGTTACACTGGAAAACCTTAGAGATCTCTGGAGGAGCAAACATGGCTGAGAGATAAGGAGAGGCTGGAAAGACCTAGGTCCTGTACATACATACAATCCCTAACCTAACGACTCTGTACTGGTGCTCTTTGTATTTAGCTTTTTTTTTTCTTATGAGTTACAATTTGTCAATGAAAAGTGGTTCCCCACAATTTGTCCCTGGGGTCCCATTTTGTCATAAAAATGTATTAATATTTTATATAGATATATGTATATCGTTAGAGGTTGGTTGTGTCACTGGCTTGATTTCATTGGTGAATTTGCTCATTTGGCGACTACATGTGGTTGGTTTACATCATGCAGTGGATCTAAATGGCCAGTTTGTGGTACTACATTTCCCAGCATTCCTATGTATAGAGGTGTATAGTTAGATAGGGTGGATGTGTACAGTATATATCAGTGATTCCCTATACTTTTCAGTTAGTGTACCACCTACGGAATTTCCTTTGCTTCGAGTAGCTCTGCAGTACCCACTCATGTTAATTTCACTAGTATGCCCATGGTGTGAGTTTTCTCAAGTACCCCCTGTGGAGAGGGAACCACTGGACTATAGATCACAGTATTGTATAAGCTTGCCTATGTGATACACAAATCATAATGAATTATATACATGCTATGCAGTGTGTGAGCTGTATGTGTCATTCACTGCTTCGTGTCATTCTTTGTCAAGCTTATACTTATGTCAGATTTGAGTAGGTGGTATGACAAAACGGAAATAGACGTAAGTCTTTATATGAATGCTATCAACCCTGCTGTACACTAGCAATTAATGAGTCTTCCAAGTGGCCTATTTCAAGACAAGTAACTTTCCAAAGCCTTTTTGTCAGTGCAAGTGCCTAATTTCACATTTTTTCTCCCCACTGTAATTATTTTGGCAGAGCATGTTTTCTTAATTAACCGTCATAAAACTGTGAAGAACCATCAGTTTCCAGTAGGCACATTCTAGAAACACTAACTGTGTCAGCCTGAAAGTTGGAATTAGTTCGTCTGATGTGAGGAAAAATCTGTAAGGAAATATATATTGGTGTTGTATAAGTTGTTGTCCATATCAAGTGTATTTCCCCTGATAGAAAAAGGCTGTTCTACTGTCAGTTGTCAAGTGTATAATATTTGAAATACAGACAAACAGTTCCAGACTGCAACTGGACAACTGCAACAGCAAAGGCAGACCATATGTAAGGTACCTGGGTACAACTGTCAAAATGGAAAACATCCTGCTTCAACTGTAGTCAATGTGTAACTGAAACACTGACAGTCATAAATTATTCTGTCATCTAGATGGACCTTTGACCTTTAACCCTGATGCACCCTGGCTATCATGAATTATTAAACGGTTTTATCCAATAAGGTTCAAAGTTGGTGTGCGTTGAAAGACTCATGGAGGAAATAGGTGGGATGAAACATGAGAAGTGACAGAGAGTGCCCTTGTTTTTAGTTGCCGGGCTCTGACAGGTGTCGCCAATTGTTTGTCATGACAGCCCACGTAATTACACAACGCTGGACTACATCCCACATTAAGTTTGTGGACTGAACATCTAGTCGTGAACGAACACAGAAACCTGGCAACTCTTACAAATCACTTACAAATCATTCGGTCCGAGCATGGTTGCTCATCGCAGATGCTTGTAATCCAAATGGCCAATTAGTGTTTGGTGTTAAGGTTCCAACATTTTCCCCATTGGCTGTGTATGAACGATTGACTGATTGATTGATGATGTCAAAACAAATGGATTGAGTCGTCTGCTTTTCAGGGTCACGCCTTCTGTGAGTTCCCATTGGCAGTTTTACAGGAAGAGTGTGCCCGTAAAATGGCCCGTTGATCGGTTGATTGATTGTAACACGGTCGAGTGACACCGTGTTAATGAAGTATCCCTTCACCCCATTCTTTCTATTTCCTTTGTCACTCATTCCCTTTCTGTGTCCTCCGGTTCTCAGTCAGTTTCCCGCTAGTCGGTGTCTCCGTCTCTGTTGGTCAACACCCCTGTCGCTTGCGTGCAATCAGTTGCTTCACACACGCTCATCTCCCGCATCAACACACACTGGCATTTGTTTTCTTGTTGTTTCATTCTGTTCTAGGTTTGACCTAGATCGGCAAGCAGAGAGCAAGTGAAGCGTTGGAATGGAATGAACCCATTAGCCGGGACACATATATTAGTCAAGAGTTACACTGGTTTATAGGTAGCATCCGCTGCTCATTTCTCCTGTGATCTTAAGTTGAGGAATGACCGACATTAGTGGGATTTGCTTGCATTGACATTGAGTCAGCAACAGCCAATAGTTTGACAAATGTCAGTTCTGAAAAAGGACTACAACTGTGGTCCTTCTGGCCCATCCTGCAATTCAGTTTTCCGCTTTTTATTATATGACTTTAGTTGTTACATGACCATAAAAGGACTTTAAACACCTATAATAACATTACCAATTTTATTAATTTCCCAAAATATCGTCTGGACTGTAGATGTGCCGTTGTCATACAGTGGACTCAGTTACTTGTGGAAATGGCTTTGTTATCCCTCCCAGACTCTTTGACAACAATAATCTTTCTTCTGAGCTCCTCAGGCAGGTCTTTGGATCTTGACATATATGTATTGCCACACACCCATATGGTTAAGACCAAACCAGACCACATTTCTAATTTTTATGAAAGGCTCTAATATTTTTCTAATGATCTGTACCTGTTTTGGAGCGCCTGATTTTTGACGCATTTAGGAAATATAATTTCCGTTATTTTTTATATATTTAATTATTTTAAAGTGTCATTTTTTATGGGATTTGTTAAATTGGATTACCTTGATCAATTAATGTTTATCAAACACACGCTCTTCTACACACACACTCATAGTACCTACTTTGCTAAGACAGAACTATTATTTTGAGTAAAAATGGGAGTAAGAGAGTTGAGAAATACAAACGACCGAGAGGTCAAACATATGTCCTCCACTGTGACAGCCGCTCTTAAATTACAGAAAAGCCTGCAGATTTATTTTCCTGCATTGAATTCACTTGGGGGGGTATATTATTGTTGCCTGTGTGTGTGAGTGGCAGTCTGTCACACCAACTCCCCCAACATGAGCAGCGCTGCTCTTGAGGGACAGTGGCAGCCGCTGTCACTGACACAAACAGGGGAGCGGAGTGTGTTTGTGGGTGTTTCCATCTGAATGTATCCCTTCAGTGTACCATGTGTCAAGTCAAGGCAGTACCACGTGACCCAGTGTATGACTGCCATATTGGCAAACAACCCCCTCCCCGCTCCCCCAATTTTGACATTTTCTAATTTAAGATGGAGTTAAACAAATCCTTATGCACGACAGAGTATGAGACTTTGATATTCATCTGTTTGAGTTTCTGTATGGATTTATGTCACCACGCACACACAAAATAGCATTTGCATGTAAGTGTGTCAACCTTGGTCCGAAGCGATCCCCTCGCTGTGCTGATTTTCGGGCATGCCTTTAAAGAGATCACACGCCTCATTAGTTAACTTGGTCACGGGAGACCCTCCCCCTATACATACACGCACGTTCACATTATGACGCAAGGGGACATTGGTTACATTATCATTGCTCCGGGTCGGAGAGAGACAGAGGAATGAAAGATACGAGAAGAGAGAGCCTGAGGAAACGATGGAGCGGAATAGAGGGGGAGAGAAATGGAGGAATGACTGAGGGAGATTAGAAAAGATAGAAGAGCGTAGAGAAAATAGCAGACAGATAAGACATTAAATTAGGAATTCAAATGAAATGATGTGAAAAATCGAGATTACCATTCTCCAAATTCAGATTCAGCACTATATGTCTAAATAAATGTATTCTTGTTTATTGACAGTGTATAATTATCTATATTATCTATGTGTGCTTGAGCATTTTATCACTTTCATTTTCATTTAATAGGTTAGGATAGAGTTGCGCACTTATACTGATCAGTTTTGCATTGTGACGAGGGGGTTAGCTGTTCATAAATCAGTTTGGGATACCGCCAAATGTTGCCAAGCTGTTCCTAGACCTGTGTCTCCAGGCAACCTTTCTCTGAAGCATTTGAATAATAACATCTGAGTTACAGCTCAATGGCTGGAATTGGCAGCTGGTTACTGCCATTCTATCATGTGATAGGTTTAGCTTGTACTCTGCTGGCCCCTTGTGGTGAAACTTTTTTCGTGTGTCTTATTTTGGTGAAGAATTCAATGCTGAGAAGTATCACCAAGAATACCTAAAGAGAGAGAGGGACGGTAAATGCTGTGGGAGGATACGTTTAATCACAAACACATGTTTATTTTATTATAATTAGTGAGTAGTGTTTTTGAGAGAAAGAGAGAGAAATATGAGTTGTCTTTATTTTCAGTGTCTGTGGATGAATGTGTGTAATGTATCTGTTCAAAGTTCAAAGGTTTATTTGTCATTTGCAATAACAAGTTATGGCAATAAAATGCTTGGTTTTCCTACTCCCGACAGTGCAGTTAAAAATTAAAAAGTAACAGTAATTATAATATAAAAATAAGAAGATAACACAATCAATTATTAATAACACTATACAAAAACACACACCAATAATAATAACTATACAACTGTACAACCGTAGTGCAATGTAAAAGTAACATGATATAATTGATGTGCATGATATAATTGGTACATGGGACTATGGATGGATAGATGAAGAGGTGTTCCTGAATTGAGCAGCCTTACAACCTTTCCCATAGCCTGTTAGTTTTGGACAGTATACTCCTGTACCTTCTGCCTAATGGCAGCTTGGTAAACAGTCCATGGCATGGGTGGCTGGGATCTGTAATGATTTGTTTGCTCCTCCTCCTACATCTCTCTGTGTAGAGATCCTGCAGAGATGGCAGGTCAGACCTTGTGATGAGCTCTGCTGTTTTAATCACCCTCTGAAGTGTTTTGCAGTCGAGGGCGGTGCCGCTGCCATACCAGGCGGTGACACAGCCGGTCAGGATACTCTTGATAGTGCATCTGTAGAAGTCTATGATTATACTGGAATCCATGCCATGTATCCTTAATCGGCATAGGAAGAGCCGTTTACTGTCCTCTTTCACCAAGATGTTAGAGTGATGAGACCAGGTCAAGTCATCGCTGATGTTGATACCAAGGAACCAGATGTTGTGAACTCTCTCTACTGCAGACCCATTGATGTGTATGGGGGCGTGGTCTACCTGCCGCTGCTTCCTGTGATCAACAATCATCTCCTTAGTTTTGCTAATATTGAGCTGGAGGTTGTTTTCCTGACACCACAAAATCAGTGACCATACCTCGTCTCTATAGGCTGATTCGTCATCGTCAATGATGTTGTTGGAGACGTTGGTTTGCCTGGCAGTTGTGGGTGAATAGAGAGTACAGGAGCGGGCTCAGTACACAGCTCTGGGGGGAGTCAGTACTGAGAGTCAGTGAGGAGGAGGAGGTGGTGTTGCCCATCCGCACCACCTGGGGTCTGGAAGTCTGTTTTGTATATCTGTGTGTGTTGTGTCGTTGTGTGTATTTGTGTCTGTGATCCATATTTATTCATACTAGTAGAAGGCCAGATGTTCGCAAAAGATAGTAAAAAGTTAGTAAACCAGCAAATAAAGGTTTGGGTGTGCATTTTGGGATTTTCAAAATGTTCTGTCTGTAATATAATAATATTATATTATGAACACCCCCCAATAACCTGCCCCCCCAAAGAAAAATGCTGCTTAAGGTATAAGGTTTTATGGCCAGTCCCAAATAAAAAAAATGCAGTTTTCGGCTCGGGTTAAGTTTAGGAAAAAATATATAATTGGACATAGTGTTAGAATTGGGATAGCTTTCAGGTTTATCAATTGCAAGGTTAACTGATATGGCTCAGTTACGTTTAGGCATAAAGGTTGCATTTATTTAAAGGTTTTGTAGTACATTGTAAGTGTCCCTACACAGATAGAAAAAAGAATGTGTGTGTGTGTTTAGAGCGTAGAATCAGGTTATTGTGTCCTAGCTGTCTTTCTGTCTCAGAAACAGCTGTGGGGATGCCTGCTGGGCTCAGATATGCACACGAAGCACTGGAGCTATTGCCCCCCCCCCCACACACACACACACACATACATACATACACACACACACACACACACACACACACACACACACACACACACACACATATATATATAAATGTATACACACACACTTGTAAGTGACTCAGATTAATGCTGTACCAGGGCATGTCGTTAGAGATGAGAAGTAACAAATCAAAGCTCTGTACTGGCTTTAAGTACTTTTCAGGCAAAAGTTGTATATTTACATCTCTAAATTTTTTGCACCAAATGGATGTATTTGCCAATTCTTTTCAATGCCTTTTTAACGAAATACAGTCACGTTTAGCAGCTTTTCAACTTGAACCTAAAAAATATTGGATTTTCTGTGTTTTGTACTCATAGTGCTGTTCCTAAGTCAGCTATACCTTAAACAACATTAAATAAATAATAATTCACGCTCAGCGTTCACTCAACCATTTTCTCTCCCCACAGTCTGAAATTGGCTTTGGCAAGTTGGAGACATACATCAAACTAGACAAACTGGGGGAGGTAAGATTGCTGGTTGCACTTTTATACCATGTCTAAAGCCTAAGTAATCATCATAAGTATTGCAAATATTTTCTCATCAACTAGACATTTTAAACCCTTATTTTCTTCCTTCTCTCATTCAGTGTCCATCTCTCTCTTTTGCTCCCTCTCTTTTCAGGGCACGTACGCCACAGTGTTTAAGGGGCGGAGCAAGCTGACCGATAACCTGGTGGCTCTGAAAGAGATCCGATTGGAGCATGAGGAGGGCGCACCCTGTACTGCCATCAGAGAAGGTACCTCCCTCTTCAACCAATTCTATTATAAAAATGATTTACAGATGCAAAACTATAAAAAATTATTTCAAAAATTAGAGGGCTGTACAGTGTACACATGGATACTACTGCGGCCAGACGTTTGAACCCTGGTATCGATGGTGGTCCTCCCTCTGTTCCAGTGTCTCTCCTGAAAGACCTGAAGCACGCTAACATTGTAACTCTACATGACATCATCCACACTGACAAGTGCCTCACACTGGTTTTCGAGTACCTTGTAAGTAAATGTCTCTGTGTTGGTTTGTGTGCTTAATTTATTTTTACAATCCCAGTAAAGGTCATTTTCAGTTGGGCAGAGCAGTGGTGTAGAGCTAACATTCCCATATGGTTGCCCACCAGAGACTAGGGTTCAATCCCAGCATCCTGTCTGCCGGTCTATCCCACTGTTTCCTACTCTCTAAATACAGTAACCCCCCCCCCCCAAAAACGATCTCCTTAATAAAAGACATAGGGTCAGTGGATAGGATTAAATCAAGCAGGATTTGAATGGGAATATTGCTTGGAGCCCCCAAAAGGACTGTAAAAGGCAAATTTGTGTGGGGAGTATTTGTGTTTCACTGGCCCATTTTGCTCAATTGGTCTCCCTCCATTCTCTCCAGGAGAAAGACCTGAAGCAGTACATGGATGACTGTGGCAGTATCATGAGTGTCCACAATGTGAAGGTCAGTGTGCCATCATACAGAATTTTCAACGCTATCGACCACTCACAAACATTCGCGTTGCACCTCTTAACCCCGCCACCCCATCTCTCTCTTGTTTCAGATCTTTCTGTTTCAGTTGTTGCGAGGGCTAGCATACTGCCACCGGAGAAAAGTCCTGCACAGAGACCTCAAACCACAGAATCTGCTCATCAACGATAAGGGTGAACTCAAACTGGCTGACTTTGGTATGGGACACATGTGCACACACAAAAACACGCAGTGGTACAAATGGACTTGTGGTCCATGAACAATTGATAAGTCTTGCATATGACCATTATGTGTTTTTGACCCAGGTCTGGCCCGAGCCAAGTCTGTCCCCACAAAAACCTACTCCAACGAGGTGGTGACTCTATGGTACCGCCCCCCTGACGTACTGCTAGGATCCACAGAGTATTCCACGCCCATCGACATGTGGTCAGTGCAGGTGCACGCACACACACACACCCGCACACACACACACACACACACACACAGTATATTTACACACTTTCAAGTATAAACATACACAAACACATTGTTTTAATGCAATAATTATTTTTCTAAATCATCCTTGCCAAGTTAGGCAGCAGCAAGTCATTACATAAGAATTACAAATACCATAAAACTAATGCCTAATACTGTAATAATAATATAAACAAGAAATTCACCATAAAAAAAACATCAAGGCACCTGCATTAAAGTCATTCATAAATGATTTAAAAACACCAGGGGACAAGTTCTTTCAATTTAAAACTGTTTTATACAGTAAGGTGTTCCAAGTTGATGGGGCAGAAGGCGTGAAAGCCCTTTTTCCAAACTCTGTTTAGGCATTTGGGACAGTTAGTAGAACATTCTGTAGTTCTGGTAGCACAAATGCACATATAAGAAGGTAGCATAATAAAATTAGCTGATACAAGCTGACTTTTATCTTCAAAAGAAAAACAAGCCTTCTTCCTATAATAAAATCCTAACTTTCAATTACGTTTTTTGCAAGCTGTTGAATATGCAATTAAAAAGAGAGGTTGTCATCAATGACAATTCCATAGATATTTTTATCGTCAATGACAATTCCATAGATATTTTTATCGTCAATGACAATTCCATAGATATTTTTATCGTCAATGACAATTCCATAGATATTTTTATGAAGTTACCTCCTCAGTCTTATTACCCTGACAAATGTTAACACAAACCCATTTCCAAAAAGTTGGGACGCTGTGTAAAATGTAAAGAAAAACAGAATGCAATGATGTGCAAATCATCTCACAACTCAAGAGGTTATTTGGCAACAGGTAACTGACATGATTGGGTATAAAAAGAGCATCCCAGAGAGGATGTTTTTCAGAAATAAAGATTGGCAGGGGTTCACAGCTTTGGGAAAGACTGCACGGGCATATAGTGCAACAATTTCAGAATAATGTTTCTCAACATATAATTGCAAAGAGTTTGGGGGACCTCATCATCTGTGGGACAAAATATCATTAAAAGATTCAGAGAACCTGGGGAAATCTCTGTATGCAAGGGACAAGGCCGATACACTTTGTTTCATCTGCATTGAGAACAATCTTCAACTGACACAGGTCAAACAAATGAATAACAGTGTCATCTGCATAAGAGGGAAGTTGGGCATTTGACTGTTTGTCTTGATTATATTAATAGTGAATTAGGGGTGACCAAGTACCAAGCCCTTGGGCACTCCATTCAAGATAGACAATTTATCAGATGCGATACCATTAAATTTAGTGCATTGAGTTCTTTCAGACAGATAGTAATCAAACCATACAACAGCATGATAATAAAGACCTATGCTTCACAATCTCTGTTCAGTCAATGTACAATTCTCCTGTACATGTTTGACACCTCTCATCTACAAATGTATATTTGTGGATCCAAACATACAGTGGGGAGAAAAAGTATTCGATAAACTGCTGATTTTGCAGGTTTTCCTACTTACAAAGTATGTAGAGGTCTGTAATTCTTACCATAGGTACATTTCAACTGTGAGAGACGGGATATAAAACAAAAATCCAGAAAATCACATTGTATATTTTTAAAATAAGTAATTTGCATTTTATTGCATGACATAAGTATTTGATCACCTACCAACCAGTAAGAACTCTCACAAACCTGTTAGTTTTTCTTTAAGAAGCCCTCCTGTTCTCCATTCATTACCTGTATTAACTCCAACTGTTTGAACTCGTTACCTGTATAAAAGACTGTCACGGTCCCAGCCTGGTGGGGCTGTTCCACTCCGTGTTTTTTGTGTGTCTGTGATTTTTCCTTGTTTGGTCTCTCCTGTTCTTGTTTCATTTGATCAGTTTATTTCTTTCACCTGTGTTTTGCCCCCACCTGTTTCTGTTCTCCTCCTTAGTCAGTGTATTTTGTTCTGCCAGTTTCTCCCTGTCTTGGTTGGGTCATTGTTGCTGTTTGTCGGTTCCTGGTTTGCGCTTCGCCCGTACACCTAGTTTTAGTTTCTTTCGATTGTTTGTAGTGCACAGCACTTGGTTTTGTTTTGCTTCTGTTACATTAAAGTTTTTTCCCTGCACCCCTGCATTTGCCCCCATCTCCCTCCTTGGATTCCCTGCACACCCTGACAAAGACACCTGTCCACACACTCAAGCAAACAGACTACAACCTCTCCACAATGGCCAAGACCAAAGAGCTGTGTAAGGACATCAGGGATAAAATTGTAGACTTGCACAAGGCTGAGATGGGCTACAGGACAATAGGCAAGCAGCTTGGTGAGAAGGCAACAACTGTTGGCGCAATTATTAGAAAATGGAAGAAGTTCAAGATGATAATCAATCTCCCTTTGGTCTGGGGCTCCATGCAAGATCTCACCTCGTGGGGCATCAATGATCATGAGGAAGGTGAGGGATCAGCCCAGAACTACACGGCAGGACCTGGTCAATTACCTGAAGAGAGCTGTTACCACAGTCTCAAAGAAAACCATTAGTAACACACTACGCTGTCATGGATTAAAATCCTGCAGCCAGCGCATGTCCAGGCCCGTCTGAAGTTTGCCAATGACCATCTGGATGTTCCAGAGGAGGAATGGGAGAAGATCATGTGGTCTGATGAGACACAAATAGAGCTTTTTGGTCTAAACTCCACTCGCCGTGTTTGGAGGAAGAAGGATGAGTACAACCCCAAGAACACCATCCCAGCTGTGATGCATACAGGTGGAAACATCATTCTTTGGGGATGCTTTTCTGCAAAGGGGACTGGACGACTGCACCGTATTGAGGGGAGGATGGATGGGGCCAGGTATCGCGAGATCTTGGCCAACAACCTCCTTACCTCAGTAAGGTCATTGAAGATGGGTCGTGGCTGGGTCTTCCAGCATGACAAGGACCTGAAACACACAGCCAGGGCAATTAAGGAGTGGCTCCGTAAGAAGCATCTCAAGGTCCTGGAGTGGCCTAGCCAGTCTCCAGACCTGAACCCAATAGAAAATCTTTGGAGGGAGCTGAAAGTCCGTATTGCCCAGCGACAGCCCCGAAATCTGAAGGATCTGGAGAAAGTCTGTATGGAGGAGTGGGCCAAAATCCCTGCTGCAGTGTGTGCAAACCTGATCAAGAACTACAGGACATGTATGATCTCTGTAATTGCAAATAAAGGTTTCTGCACCAAATATTAAGTTCTGCTTTTCTGATGTATCAAATACTTGTGTCATGCAATTAAATGCAAATAGATTATTTTAAAAATCATACAATGTGATTTTCTGGATTTTTGTTTTAGTTTCTGTCTCTCACGGTTGAAGTGTACCTATGATTACAGACATGCTTTGTAAGTAGGAAAACCTGCAAAATCAGTAGTGTATCATCTCCCCACTGTATGTACAGTGGACATAAAAAGTCCACAAAACACTGATGTAAAAAATGAGACCCAGAGAAATCCTGTCAGAACTTTTTCCACCTTTATTGTGTCCTATAACATGAACAATTTGATTGAAAAACAAACTTAAATCTTTGAGGGGGGAAAAAATCACAATAACCTTGTTGCATATGTGTGCACACCCTTAAACTAATAATTTGTTGGAAGTATTAGTTTTCAAGGTTTTTGGGGTAGGAGTCTATTAGCATGGCACATCTTGAAGTGGCAATATTTACCCACTCTTCTTTGCAAAAGCGCTACAAATCTGTCTGATTGCGAGGACATCTCCTGTGCACAGCTATTTTGGAAGGATGTCCAATTCTTGGTAATGTCTCTGTTGTAACATATTTTCTCCACTTAATGATGACTGTGTTCTATAGCTTTGGAAATGATTTTGTGCCCTTCTCCTGACTGATATCCATCAACAATGAGATCCCACTGATGCCTTGGAACCTCTCTGCGGACCATGGCTTTTGCTCTGAGATGCAACTAAGAAAATGTCAGGAAAATCCTACTAGAACAGATTAACTTAATTTGTGATTAACCAGAGTCACTTTAAATGATGGCAGGTGTGTAATGACTTCTATTTAACATGAGTTAGAATGTGATTGGTTTATTCTGAACACAGCCACATCTCCAGTTATAAGAGAGTGTGCACACTTTTGCAACCAGGTTGTGATAAGGTTTTTATTTTTTTATTTTTGCCCCTCGAAGATTTCAGTTTGTTTTTCAATTGAATTGTTCACATTATAGGTCACATTAAAAGTATAAAAGTCCTGACATGATTTATCTTTGTCTCATTCTTTTACATCACAAAAACCTGGCATTTTAACTGGGGTGTGTAGACTTTTATATCCACTTCCGCAGAGCGACAGACAGAACCAAGGATAAGATAATTTTTTATCAGTAAATAGATATGAATATTAATGCATTAAACCATTCTGTCTCACTATGAAAAAT
The DNA here is from genome assembly GCA_016801105.1 of Esox niger. Lineage (NCBI taxonomy): Eukaryota > Metazoa > Chordata > Actinopteri > Esociformes > Esocidae > Esox > Esox niger. Next base: position 25,087 of record JACXGJ010007713.1, read on the forward strand.
ATGATTTGGAATTAGCTACAGCGGGGGAGAATAGAGTTTTTCTCCAGTTACTACCGACTCTCTCTCTCTTCTCCCCTGCTTTGCCTCAGTTTAATGCACTTTCCATCAGTGCTATGGGCTTAACTCTTTATTTTTTTACTGAGCTATAACTTAGTTACTTACTGTACCCTAATGCATACTCACGCACATGCAAATGCTCCATCTCTGGGCTCCCTCAGGGCAATGATGTACTTTCTAACATTAGGATGTGACATGACTACTTCCTCAACCACCATTCTGGTAGGCTTTCAGTTTGCTTCAAAGAGGGGAAAAAGCTCTCTCTTTGTCTCTCTCTCCATCGCTTTCTTTTATCCACTCTCAGTTTACTTCTACAATCTTCATTTTTGTGGCGGGTGGTATGTTAGCCATATATCACAGACCCCCAAAAAGCCCTATTACTATAATATAGTGGTTACCTATACAGTACAACCGTAAAAAGAATTTACCTATGACATGCAAACTCATACATGAATACTTTTGGCCAGTCACCAACCAGTTTATACAATAATGAACGTCTTTCTTTCTCACTCTCTGTAGGGGAGTAGGTTGTATCTTTTATGAGATGATCACAGGCAGGCCTCTGTTCCCTGGCTCCACAGTGGAGGATGAACTCCACTTGATATTCCGCATCTTAGGTAAGATACTTCCCAAGCAGTGGGGACACACCACAGGTGGCTGATGGATTCTGAATTAGGGAGGATGGGCTCATAGTAATGGCTGGATCGAAAGGCCTGGATTGTTCTGTAACACAAGACACGTTCGATAACATTTCAATCCAGCTGACTTCCCACTTAAAATGCCACCAGCCACCTGTGGTGTACATGACTGTTAAGAGTATGTGTACTCCCAAAAAAACAGTATCTGCTTGTCTGTCTGTCTGTCGGCCAGGCACTCCAACAGAGGTGACCTGGCCTGGGATCACAACCAGTGAGGAGTTTAAGACTTACAAGTTTCCACGTTACCACGCTGAGCCCCTCGTCAACCATGCACCCAGGTAACTGTGTGTGTGTGTGTGTGTGTGTGTGTGTAAATATCATGTTTTTAGGGCTGTCAAATTCATAGTCAAGTGATATATTTTCAAACGCAAAAAGCAATGTTATGATGTTACATTTTGCTTCTGGCTACAACAATTTGACACACCTGTTTGAAAATTCCCCCACCTCAAGCTATGTTTGAGAGCACAGAGCAGGTTTTTTGGTCAGCCCTGAGTGTTTTGTGAGCTGACAGTTATGTCGTTTGGATGGTTTACTTAGTGAAACGTTTCAACAGTGTGGGATTTGTTTGAATTGTGCGCGTTTCTGTATGAAACACCATCAGAGGACCATCAAGTCTGGTGTTACATATGCAAAATGGCCATAGTAGAGTACAGAGATAATAGTTTTTTTAGACAGTTGTACATTTATGTATAGCCAATTCTACATTTATGTCTAGCCAATTCCATTTTTACTGCCTATTGACCCGTGAAATGGCAGAATGTCTTTTATGTCTTTAACATATATTCTATCTTTTAATGGCATATCGTTTGTTTAATTTTTGTCACAAGTTAAAACAAATTTTAAGTGTTTACCATTGTTTACTTGAGTTAGCATTGTGTGGTGTAATAACATTGTAACACAAACATGTCAGCGTATATACTGTATTATTCAGTTTTATGGAAACATATTCTAAAATAGTTTTAACATTTTGACAGTTCTACTGGTAGTCAGTCTGCTTTGATCTATTGATCAATTGGGGATGTAGTTCCAACAAAACACATGTTGGCGCTATGTATTCAGTGTGCTTTTGAAATTGGATATTTGTCAGTCTGAACAAATCAAAATGTTTTTTCTGAATTTGATCCAAACGCTCTTATTGAAAAGGTGCAAGTAGTTGGTACAATATGCATTTAGTGTTCCTGACTTGCTCAGGGACAGAACAACATATTTCTCACCTCACACATTCAGAGATTCTATTCTGCAACTTTTCAGTTACTGTTTAGATATTGTGTTGGTGCTCATGCTCAACCTCATTTCTCGTTTGCTGTCTCTTCCCTTCTCTCTTTACCTATCTCTCTTCATCTTTCTCTCTTCCTTTTCATCTCTTGTAGGATAGACAGTGATGGGCACGATCTTCTCTCACTGCTACTACAGGTAAGACTGGAAAGGAGGGAAGAAAGACGAAATGAAGGATCAAATCCTATTTACTGCCAATAAAACAATGATTTGATTTAGACAAATAGGTATATAGGCAAATATTAAAACCCTGTTTCCGCAAAAGTTGTGATGCTGCATAAAAGGTCAATAAAAACAGAATGCAATGATGTGCTAATCATTTACACAGCATCCCAACCATTTTGGAAACAGGATTGTAAACCTTTCAATATTTCTCACTCCCTATGTCAGTGTCTCTGTGTCTCCCAACATCATCTCTTTTTCACTTTTCATTTCTGTTTCTTTTTGCATCTGTATGTCTCTCCAGTTTGATCCGATGAAGCGTGTGTCGGCTGAGGAGGCTCTGAGACATCCGTACTTTAGGAGTTTGGGAGAGCAGGTTCAGACGCTGGCTGACAGTGAGTGACTCCGCTCTTACAGCTCTAGAAAACATTAACAGACCACTCCTAATTTTTCTTAAATCAGCATCTCTACATGTATGGCAGCCACTCCATTCCAGTGTGTGTTAAATTCCAACACAGTCACACCTCATTTTAATGAGGTACTAATTAGTTGAATACTTGAACCAAATCTAATTTAACGTGGAAAAGTATAAAAACACTGCTATGTTCATCACTATCCTTCTTGCAAAAGGACCAGCTGGATGGCAAAAACAGCGCAACAGTACAAAAACAGTAGATCCTCAAAAGTAATTTGAAATAAAACAGTTGAAAAAAACACTGAGTAAGGAAAAGAAGGGATCAATTCTGGCTTTACTGGCAGAGGGATACAGTGAGCATCAGGTTGCTTCCATCCTGAACATTTCAAAGACGGCGGTTCATAAGAACAAGCTCAAGCAACAGACATCGGGGACAACAAAGCTACAAACTGGCAGAGGGCGGAAACGACTGTCTACTGACCAAGATGACCGTCAATTCATTAGAATGTCACTCAACAACCGTAAGACGTGCAAAGCTAGAAAAATGCCCTTCATCAATGGTCAGACAGAGACCTGGAAAGGCCTACAAGCCACAGTGTCTCGCACCCACTGTGAAATTTGGTGGAGGATCGTTGATGATCTGTGGAGGCTTTAGCAAGGCTGGAATCGGGCAGATTTGTCTTTGTGAAGGACGCATAAATCAAGTCAAGTACAAGGTTATCCTGCAAGAACACCTGTTTCCTTCTGCTCTGACAATGTTCCCCAACTTTTGAGAATAGTTTTCCAGCAGGACAATGCTCCATGCCACACAGCCAGATCAATCATGGTGTGAATGGAGGACCACCAGATCAAGACCCTCTCATGGCCAGCCCAATCACCAGACCTGAACCCCATTGAAAACCTCTGGAATTTGATCAACAGGAAGATGGGTGGTCACAAGCAATCAAACAAATCCAAGCTTCTTGAATATTTGTGCCAGGAGTGGCATAAAGTCACCCAACAGCAATGTGACAGACTGGTGGAGAGCATGCCAAGACGCATGAAAGCTGTGATAAGAAATCATGGTTATTCCACAAAATATGCATTTCTGAACTGTTCCTAAGTTAAAACATTAGTATTTTGTTGTTGAAAAATAAATATGATTTTGTTTTCTTTGCATTATTTGAGGTCTGATAACAATGCATATTTGTTTGGTTATTTCGACCATTTGTTATTTTCTGCAAATAAATACTCTAAATGACAATATTGGTGTTTGGAATTTGAGAGTAATGTTGTCAGTAGTTTATAGAATAAAACAAAATTGTTTATTTTACTCAAACACATACCTATGAATAGTAAAACCAGAGAAATTTTAAATTTTCCAGGGGTTTCTTAATTTTTCCAGAGCTGATACAGCTCTAGAAAAAAATTTATTGACAACTGCACCTTTTTCTTTCCATTTCAAAAATGATGAAAAGGAATGTTTTAAGGGGAGGAACAGAAGCATTCATTTTGCAGTGGTCTCTTAATTTTAAAACTTCTGTTCGTTACTCACTTTTTTTGGAAACGAAAGACAAAGGTGCATTTTGTCCTGAGCTGTATATATAGACCGTACATATGCAGTGCCCTCCGTCAGTATTGGGACAGTAAAGTAAAAATTGCTGTTGCTGTATACTTAAGGCATTTGAAAATACAGTAAGAGATGAATATGAGCCAAACGTGCAGACTGTCACCTTTTTTTCTGACGGTTTCAACACATATCGAAGTGAGTCATATGTTGCCATTTAAGATTAACAAAACTTACAGAGTTTCAATCCTCATTTCATTAGCGCTTCATATATATATATATATATATATATATATATATATATATATATATATATATATATATATATATATATATATATATATATATATATATATATATATATATATAT
>JACXGJ010007714.1:0-29548 GCA_016801105.1 Esox niger
TTCCCAGAGGAGTCACCCAGTGGGTCAGCCCCCTTCCCAGAGCCTCTGGGCTTTGCCTTTGCAGAACAAACCAATAAACAGATTAACAACTTGAAAGTTTCCTCTGTCCCTCTGACCTAGCCATCTGGCCAGCTCATTACCTCTTTAGTTGGCCCAAGAAACAAGACCTCTTTGATGTATTGCAAGCCATAAAAAAGGCCTATTGGTCATAAATCAAATATCCTGTTCCACACCACTCTAGTAAATAACATTAATTAAATAGTAATTTCACATCTTATATCACTGGATCCCATCATTCATAGGGAACCAAATGTTAACTGTTGCCTTCTGTAAATGTTTGTCTTGTATGCAGCATACATAATAACCATGTGATTCTCATGAAAACTATTTGAATTGTGTTTAACACAATGTATCATGTCAATAGAAAGCATCTGTAACTGTACTTTTGTGAGCCAGTATAGATTTTGATGTTGTTTCGGTTACATTGTGTAACAATGAGAACATTATTTTTGCAGTTTTTGATATACAGCAGCTTCAAGAATTGCACGTCTTTGCAACTTTGTGAAATGTAATTTTATATGAAAACAAAACACTGACCAAATGAGTATTTCATACTGTGCTATACAATTTCAGGGTATCATTTGTGTATAGTGGTTTCAACTGGACCGTAACCCCCATTAGTCCCTTTTCTGTATATGACTGAATATGTATTGAACAATACATTTTCAGGGTATCATTTGTGTATAGTGGTTTCAACTGGACCGTAACCCCCATTAGTCCCTTTTCTGTATATGACTGAATATGTATTGAACAATACTTTAATTTAGTATGAATCTGTCTGATGGAAAATGTTTCCTGGTTCGATAGTTCCCTTCCGTTCTTTCCGTCTCTGCCGCCACTCTTCACATTTTAAAGTCCATTCCAGATAGGGGATGTGTAAATGAGCTACTGGGAGGATGGCGGTGTAACTCATTGTCTGAAATGTCAAATCATTGATTAAAATATTTTCTTCTAATAGCGGGTCACAAAATTTTATATCACTACATTAACATGACTTGCTTTAACTGCACACAAATGATAATGACATCCTTATTCACATGCAGTCAGATTTAATGGATCGGTAGATTACAGATATAAATTGATTAAAACATCTGTAGACTTGTCAGATTTATTAATAGATTCCCTGAATGGAGATAAACTTGCCATTACAATGCATTTTAGCTTAACTAATACAACATGTCATTGATTTTGATCAAAGCCTGGATTAATAGCCCACTTCCCTGCAAAGAAGTTGTGACGCTGTGTAAAATACAAATAGAAACAGAATTCAATGTGAAGATGACTGATCCCTGTATTTAACAGAACATTTGTTCAGAGACAACATATCAAATGTTGAAACTGAAAAAAGTAATCGTTTTTGGAAAAATACATGACCATTTTGAAAATCTAAAATGTTGGGACAGGGATGTTTCCATCTGTGTTGCATAACCTCTTAACACTCCGTAAGCATTTGGGAACTGGAGAGACCAATTGCTGTAGTTTTGAAAGTGACATGTTTTCCCATTCTTGCTTGATATAGGATTTCAGCTGCTCAACAGTTCAGGGTCTCCTTTGCTGTGTATTTCGTTTCATAATGCACCAAATGTTTTCAATGGGTGACAGGTCTGGACTGCAGGCAGGCCAGTTTAGCACCTGGACTTGGTTACTATGGAGCCATGCTATTTGAATGGATGCAGATATGTGGATTGGAATTTTCTTACTGAAATAAGCAAGGCCTTCCCAGAAAAAGACATTGTCTGGATGGCAGCATATGTTTGCATTTGTGGATGTAGCGACGTACTGTGTACATAGACATTGGGTTTTTCGGAAGTGTTCCTGACCCATACAGAAGATTCTCTGAATCTTTTAATGATGTTATGTAACGTAGATGATGAGATCCCCAAACTTTTTGCAATTTTACATTGAGAAATGTTATTCTTAAAATTGTTGCACTTTTTGCCGTGCAGTCTTTCCCAATCCTCACTTCTGACAGAACCATCCTCTCTGGAATTATCTTTTAATACCGAATCATGTTACTGACCTGTTGCCAATATACCTAGTGTGATTTTCCAGCAGGTTTAGGTTTTTGCATTACACACCTTTTCCAGCCTGTTGCTTCTGTCCAAACCTTTTTGAGACATGTTGCTGGCATCAAAAAGTTGGCAAATGTTTCAAGAAAACAATAACATTTCTCAGTTTCAACATTCGATATCATGTCTTTACTATTTTCTATTGAATACAGGGTATAAATGATTTGCATATCATTGCATTCTGTTTTCCTATACATTTTACACAGCGTCACAACTTAAAATTATTTATATGCAAAACATTATATCCAATAACAGCATATAGAATAGTGGCAGTGTGGATTTAACATATCTTTGGTGTAATCATAAAGAGGAAGTCGAAGGGCAAGATTACAATGCAAGCCGTTTTGACACTAACCAGTGAAACTGATTTACGCCGGTTATGACATAACATTCAGAACAAAGCCGTGACACCGTTCAAGGATTTACAAAAATCCACCCACGCGACTACTGATCCGTTTGCGCCTGTATCGAACATACGCTAGGCTCCCCGAGCTGCCAGAGCGTACTGTGAGTGTTCAGCGCCGGGCTCCCTCCGCACAATGTTTGTCCCCTGTGGACCTTTTCCAAGTCTGCTCCTCCTTCAGGTTGGCCTCCTTTAACTCATTCCTGGCCGCCTGCAGCAGCTCTGGACACAGCAGCACATCTATGGCCGTCATGACCAGGGCCTTGGCTGCCCGTAGCGTATAGAACTGAGCCTTGTCGTCACCTAGGCAGATTCATGCACACAAAAGTAGGTCAAATATGCCAAATGATTGTATGCTGTTCTTGGGTTTAGTGCACAATTTTTATGTGCCACTTTAATTGCCATTCTGGTCAAATATATATTGTCTTCCCAAGATAATTTGTTAAAAAATCTGTTGTGCAATTCATGGGTAATATAACATGCTTCCATTAACAACATCTCTTTATGGTTTGTTTCAGGTGAGTGACAAACATACCTGCAGCCACAGTGTATTCCTCTGTGTGGTTTAAAGCATCTGAGCCAATGTAAAAATACGGGTGGATTCCAGGTACAATGAAAGACACATTGCCGAAGTCTGTGGAGCCTGTAGAGAAAATGTATGTATTTCAGTTCTAAATTTCAGCATTGCAGGATAATGCATGGCCTGATCATTGTCTCCAAGTTAATAAGAACCACAAGATGAATGGACAGGTGGAGTTGCTGTCTTACCAGAAGGATTGGTGAGCACCTCTTCATCTGTAGTGAACTCCATCCCCAAAGCTCGGCCATTTTGCTCGTACAACCTCAGCAGGGTGGGATTCTGCAGGACGTTGTGAAATTCATTCCTCGCAAACTCGAGTTCAACCTAAAAATGTCAAGATTTCGTTTGGTAAATTAATCTGAATGTGTGTCCTTCATTTTGTCTGTTCATTTTCTTCACGCTTTTCCGACATAGTGAACTCTGATGTCATCTGGTGATGAAATAGCCTTGATAACAGCATTTGACAGTTCCATCCGAAAATAAAAACATAAAAAGGAATAGATGAATGTTGCAGTCTGAACACTAGTTTTTATACAAGCATGAAAGCAATGTTTTTTGTTAATTAAATAAACAATTAGCAATGCAGCATTACTTCACAGCCAGTTGCAATGGCGGCAGACTTGAAACACATCTCAGCCTTGGCTTTGATGGTGGGAATGTCTTTGCGTGCGGGGGTCCTGAGATAGTACTCCAGCTCTGTGTAGGCAGGGATTATGTTGGGTTTTACCCCTCCATGCTTGATGATACCTGCGCAGAATCACACAGTAAAACAGTTAGAACTGGTAGCTAAAGAAGGTCACAGTCAGAGGGATTCTCGTGGAACTGACCACAGAACGAGCAGTCTGGACACCAAAGAGTTGAATTTATTCAGTTAAATAAATAATTGCGTGGAAGTCAGCATCTAACAAAGTAGTTGGCCGAGTTAACCAGAGGCAGTCTCAGACCGGAGTCTTTACAGACAAGGGAGATGCATCTGAGTGGAAACAAAAACTATTCATCAAGTCAATTTCTTGGTTTATGGGGATACATAGTTCTCTCCCTGTCAGGATTCCTTCACAAAACTACTGTGGAAAATGCTGACAACATATTTCTATCTTAAGGGCAAGATTCAGAGGAAAGTTCCATGTTTCTGTTAACTGGGCTAAGTGGGTTAAATGCTGATTGCTGCATAGTTGTGTGAGTCATGGCGGCCATAGCAGGACATAACTTACCGTGGATCCTCCAGTCGGGCTTGAGTTGCTGCCGAAGCACAGAGAGGTTATTGTAGGCCAGTACAGCTGCATCAAGCGCATTGACCCCTTCCCAAGGATAGGCTGCTGCGTGTGTTTCCTTGCCATGGTACCTCACTTTGACACTGGAAATCAAAATAATTAAAACAATTCATATTTACTTTGTGTCCAACTAATGTATATTTCATACAGGTTTTCACTAGTTGTCAGGACCACACACGCTTTTGCGCTGTTTACACGGGAACTTAAACTAGAAACTAGACACTGACCTCTGGGTCAAGCCGTTTCCCTGGTTTATTCTGAGAGGACAGGGGAACGTCAGCTGAGTCTAACGTTATAACTGGTTTGAATGCTTGGCAGTGACTGCAGCTGAAAATAGTCCACAAAGCAGCAAGGGCCTAAAGTCCATCCAGTACCCAGGACGTTCATATTTAATTCAACAATGGGTTCTTTGCTAATGAAGGATTTCACTTGGCAATATGGAATCTCTTCCCCATTCTAGCTGCCATCAAAAAGGAGATGTGGGATCAATGTTAGTGTTTCATAATACATTATGAAAGATACTATGTTCATGTAGACAAGACCGGGAAACCAAGTTACTCTTAGGCTTTTGCTTACTATGAAAAAAGATTTCATACAAACACCAGTCTTTCCCATTCAGTTTAAAGTAGCCACAGTGCAATGTTAGAACCAACTTCAATTGTAAGAGGATGGGGTTTAAATGATACACTGACTCTTAATGGTAATATGGGGTAAGCTTTTATCCCCATTTGAAATGGGTGTTTACTGGAGATACAGTAAATCTACTATTAATGACTTTTCATAATTTCTTTTAGACATGGCAAATTGACCAAAAGAGAGAAACCGTTTATATTATGTAAACGTGTCTAACTAGCATGTAAAATGCAGTTTGATTCCAGTTAACCTCATCTCCAGGCTATTGCACAATGCATTTTAGCCAAGAACCGCATGGGACACATCCCATTCAAAGCTGGCCAATTAAGACCAAAAAGGTTTAACTCTGCATAAAAGAAAATAATAGAACAGTCTTTATCGTTTTTGTTTGTTACTCCGTGCCCGGAGTTACTTTGTTGCCAGATTTCCGCTAACTGTTGAGTAAATCTGTGTAAAGGGAATGAGTTTGTATTAAAGATGCAGTGACATTTGCGTGCCCTTCAGAGCCCGTTACCTTTGTACAGCCATATCTGGCAACCAAGCCGCATCCTCCTGTGAAGGATGGGCCATGAATACCACATCAAGGCCATCGAACGCGCCCTCCCTTATAAGATCGATCTTACCCCCTCCGTCCTCTTCCGCTGGGGTTCCCAACACTGTCACCTGTGGAGGAACAGTTGGCCGATTACACGGTTACAGTGCAAGGCAGTTATTAATAACATAGGGAAAGGGCTGAAAGGGAAGTGGCCGTTGTTCACGCATTAACGATGACCTCAACAATGAGCTCACTATTGCATGGTTAAACAGGGCTACAGACTGACATTTGTAGAAAGTGTGGTTTAAATGATTAACATGTATAACTACTTGGAGTACACCAATATTGTTTAATGTATTTAAACAGAGCAGGTAGGTCTAGTTTTAGTTCCAACACGATAAGAATTGTTTTAGCTTGGTGATGAGGATCTACTTCACAAACTGCATTTGAGGCAACTTGATCAGCACATAGTGACTAGCATACGGTTACGTGGTACTGATATGACGCTAATTTTTTGTATAGAGATATCTGATTTTACATTTTAATTAAATATTATAGGCGTGTGGAATTACACGCGCCAACAGCTGTGGTCGCCGTTAGCCTATTTCCTCGGGCCGATGTGTGAGTGACTTCTACGCCGCTACACACGCATTTTACTAAATCTTGAAAAATTCAATAAATGAGTTTTCGAAGGTCGCGCTAATGCAACCAAAAAAATAACGTAAAAAAGGCAGAGGTTAGTAAATGTGACCAAATGGTCGCTGTCCGGAGCCCTGTGAGGTCATAACAGTAAATATGTTATAGTTTTATTAGCATTTAGACGTCTTACCTGGACAGCGACAGGAAAGTTGGGGGTTCTTTCTACCAACGCTTTTAATCCGATTGCTGCTGCAGCTCCTAATTCTGCAATGAGGTTATGGCCGCATGCATGTCCAATTCCCGGCAGTGCGTCGTATTCACACAAGAAACCAACATTTACGATGTCATTCCCGTGGCCACCAGCGGGTCCCCACGTGGCACGGAATGCTGTCTCTAGTTTAAAGTGACTGTCCACGGTCCAACCCCTCTCCTCTGCAAAAAATGCAACTAACCTGTCGTGGGACTTTCTTTCTTCATCTGCGATTTCTGGACAGCTCCATATATCTTTACTGAGGCGATGAAGCCTTTCTTGGGCTTCATCAATACAACTGCCAACTTTGAGTTTTAGCTCGAGGAGCATAGCGTACTCAGCCATTTATACTGAAGTTGTAGACGTTAAAGTTAGTTTTGCATTTGGACATTCGCTCTTACGATTTTAAAATGTTAATATGGAAGTCTCTGAGTGTCATAATTCAATTGAAAATGCAAGCGTTCTTTGCAAAAAGTTGGTGAGAGTTTTTACAGACATGCCAAACTTGCGTCTCCTGAGGAAGTATAGTCGCTTTTGGGCAGTTTTCACAGCGGAGTTCGCTTGCCAGGATTAAGTGAGGTCATCTATTTATGCAGGTGCAACCCAACAGTCACAAAACGTACGTGGCAGCAACTGAAGATGAAACATAAAAATGTACTAAAAACTGGAAAATGATATCAGTACAAGCAATTAGGATGTTTGTTAGCCTCCCTTACCTAATTAAACAACTTTCAGTGGTTACATTCAACATGTGATACGCCTATACTTAAGTAGTAACTGACATTTTCCAAGCAAAAGAAAAGTAAAATTATTTTTAGGCCTACCTGCACATTAATACTGTGGAAAGACTTCCTATTCACATCATCTCCTTCATTTACTAAAGGAGTTGTAATAGGAGTATGAGTCCTATCTATGCAGCCAATCACACCTGGAAATCCTAAAATATTAACTGATTAGTGCTTCAAGTCTCAATGCTTTATATTAAATAAACTGATTACTGCTTAGACTGATACCTAAAATTCTGTGGATTTCGTTTTTTATGAGTCTTGTGGGTCTGTGATTTGGGATTACTACAAAAAGGTGCAGTAAATGTTTGTGCAAGTCCCATCTCTGACAGCCCAACAGATGGTTGCCTGGAACATATGCTCAGCATTGCCCCCCAGCATTGCCCCTGGAATCTTGTATCCCGATAAACACTGCAAATTATATGCTGTATAAATTAGATATGCCCCCCCCCCCCCCATTGATAAAAAAAAAAGCCCATTTATCTCCTGGAGCTGGCCCTGAGATAAATGATCGATTGTGCCAAAAAACGGTAATGTTCAAACAGATAATCATTAGGGCATGATCAAACATCCAAGCGGGGTCTGATCACTGTCTCCCGACAGAGATTTCTGCTGAGTATTTGTGCTTCAATAACAACTGTCTCTTTAAGAAAAGGACATGCACTGTCTGAAATGTTAATTGGAAGGTTTCAGTTAAAGAGCAGGACAAGATTAGGGTTAGTTGGCTAAAACCTGCTAGCATGAAAGTTAGCTTCCCTGAGTAAAGTTTGGTGCATTGCCTCCAATATGGCATATTCCCTATGTATTCAGAGGTTGGAATTTCTGAGTTCCAAGTTAGATGTTTCAACCGGAATGCCCCCTCAAATCGGAATTCCAGAAGAGCCACACTAGTCCAGAGTTCGTAAAACAAGATAGGAGTACTTTTATCCGTAGTAATTGACTCAGAGAAAAGCTGAAATGGTTCTTTGAAACCATAAACCCAGAGTTTCAATCAACTCTGAGTCAACTATAAGTTTTCACTAAAACTGCTTTCTGAAATAACCCTTGATGTTGCAAAATGATTGTCACTCGCCAATTATTACTTCAACAACACTGATTCTTACAGCAACCGAGCTAGGCAAGTTTGCTGGTTTTAACAGCATAAAAAATAGCTTATTGCAATTTTGTTTCAGGTCAGGAAAATGAAGGTACTTTTGTGTCTGGGCATGTGTGAGTTGGCTCCATACTTTAGGTCAGAAGATTGCTAGAAGACACGACTCAATACTGCCATCTGCTGGCCGTTGTGATACAGAAGCCTGAAAGCAGTGCAGTGTGTCATTACATAATAGGTAGTTGGTGGTTTATTTCTAATGTTGTGCACCTTTTTATCCCCAATCTTTTCAATCAATAAAGTCACTTGAGTAATAGGTTGTGAGCATGAGGGTTCCTCACCAAGACTGGGATCCTAGTTCTTTACAAGGGAAGTCACAAGGGCTTCCGTTTTTTTAACCCACGGATTTCACTTAGACTGGGCTTCTGGGGTTTAAGCCCAGGAATGTCATTAGGAAAGGGCTTCCGGGGCTTTAGCTCAGGGACGTCATCAGGACAGGCCTTCCGGGGCTTTATCTCAGGGACGTCATCAGGACAGGCCTTCCGGGGCTTTAGCCCTGATGGATTTTAGGTTAGCCCTACTGCTTAGTTCAGACCTGATTAGGCCTATGGCAAAGTCAGTCATCCGACCATTACAAAAATGTAAAGCAATTGAGTTGTTAGGTCCACTAGATGACAAGTTTAGCATCGTTTTGATTGGGAGAGCACAATTGCACTGTTTTGAGACAAGCATGGGGTCTTGATAATCTGACATTGATTCATCTTCTATCCACTTAATCTCCCCAGCAAGCAGACTGGAGAGGCCCAAGGATAGAAAATAAGTGACAGATCTTTGAGTGGGATGTCTCGATTTCTCGGTTATCGAAACAGTTAAGGGTAGACCATTGGACGTAATCAATGCATTCAGCAGATTCTCTTATCCAAACTCCTACAACCCAGATTTTCACCATCTTAGTATTTTTAAATGGGGGACACAACATTGGGGGTAGACAATATTTTAATGTAAATTTAGTTATGAAAAGCATCATACATTTTAAAACATTTATCAAATGGCAAAGTTGGGAGTATTTTTAAAAAAAGGTGGATACAAATTTAGTCACTGGACTAAAATAACCCTTTGAACATTTTTGCAACATAATCCATCAATCTTTGGTACAATAATACAATTTCATTGTGTGTGACATCAGAGTTACAGGAAGTAGCAGCTGCCTGGCTCCAGAGGTAAGGGATCAATGGTGTGACATTACATATCAATAAAAATCAACATGTCATTCTCTGTTTAAATCTATCTTGCAGTAAACATCATTCTCAGTGCTTTAGAGTAAACACCAGCACTAGTTACCCAGGGGCAAACGAAAGTTATAAAGAAAAAATACAAAATAGTTAAACAAAACAGAAATGCATCAGTGCTAGAATTTCACAAGAGCACCCATTCAGTGCTGAATGTCTGTTTCCTGCAGTTGTTTGATATATTATTCGTAATGGAGACTCACATTGTCACCCCATCTACCCAACAGGCTATCACTGACCCTGGGATTGAGGTCATACTCATCCTGACCTTCCTAGAAGAGTTTGCTGAAGATCGTGGGTCTTCTGAAGTGCAGGCTGAGTGGAGGTTCACAGAACCCCAGAACTTCATCCAACTCTAAAACCTGACTGTCACTACAGTGACCCGTGTTGGTTTTCAGTCTTGTGCAAATTTGTAAGAATCTTTCTTACATTTAATGCGCCCCAATGGGCAATGCAGCCCAGTGTTAGAACACAAGTACACCAGTTCTCGGTGAATCTTTTTTAGGCTTCAGTAACAAAACTATACTTTCTGTTAAAATAACATGAAAAATATACACTTATATTACATGTTTACATTATATACATTTACACAAGTTTATATAAAAAAAACAAAAAACACGAGGCCGCTTGCTCAAAACTGAAATTGTATTACAGATCAAAACATGTCACATTCTGTTGCTGTTCATTGCCAGTTTTCAGAATTATTTAGTGCCAAATTGTCATTGGTCAGATAAAGGGTTGTCTTGATTGAATGTTCCACCCGCTTTGATCACGGTTTATCATGTACCTTCAGCAGTGACTTCAAATGAAATGTCATTTGCTCCCGGCTGTGGTCGGAAGGCTGGGGGGCAGTTTCGCCAACCCAGTGACTAGGTGGTTTCGGCAGGACACTTGGAGATGGGGGCTCGCTGAATTTAGCACCGGCATAGATTTTCTCTCCATCTCGAAGCTCCTCCTCACGTGCAAGCTCAGCTGGGGATACATTCACCATCTTGACACTGTCAGCCAAGTTAAAGGGCTTCTCTCTACGGAGAAGCTGAAAGGGAGCAGAGGGGGGCTTCGGGTGGCAGCTGTTGTTGTTTTTCTTTACAGAGGGAGCACTGCCAGATGCAATACCATGCCTGTTCCTTTGGCTCCGGGAGTTTAAATTGTGGGCCGTTTGATCGTGTCTATTGGGGTTGTAGACAGACTGGCCCCCTGGAGGAGTGGTTCTCTCCAGCCTTCCACTTTTAGACTTCAGCAGCTGGGTTGAAGGAAACAGGGGAAAAAAACAACATAGGATGAGTTTTTTATGTCCTGTTTATTTAGACAGTGTATTGTATTTACAGCAGCACTATCAGCCATAGCCACAGTAAGTAGAGGTGTTAAACTCCACTGCACCCTGAATAAGTCTCCAAGCGTTCGATACCTGTTCAATTCAACCACATGATCAACCAGTGTCAGCCGCCCCTGCTTAAAACATCTACCCACGGCCACGATCATCATGTATATTCAACATAATACACATTGCTCCCTTTCCTTCAATTCAGCCAGAGGCGCGCTAAGATAGTAGGGATGAAATGGTCACCGGTTTGAACAGGCAATATTACCACATGGCATTTTCATTGCCATTAAAACAGTGTTTGATTACCACTGATTGAAAAACTCATGGTAGATACTGCCCAGCATAAACCACAGTTAGCAACAGTGATGCGGGCGTAGCATGCAATATGGGTTTTGTTTTGTGTGAAAACATGGTGTAAGGCAGTGACAGCACATAGGAGATTAAGCCTTCTAAGAGGACCAAAGTGTATTTTTTGTTTTTCAAGCACACAAAGGGAAACTTATTTGAAGATGCTCACAGTTTCTGCAGAACTTGCAAAATGAATTAAATAAAAATGCTTCAAATAACACTTAACATCTCTTGAGTCATCATGACCACTGTCCACTACTTTATAGCAAATGCAAGGTAAGTTAAACCAGACAAAGTAAATATGTTGACATCTTACATTTTTATCTCAAGCTAACCAAGATGTATTCAAACAGGATGTTAGGCAAGCAGTACCTAATTTCTTTATAAAGGAGAGTTGTTATTTTGTGGTTAGTTTAATGTAAACACCTGCAGATTGGATTAGTTTACAAATTGTTGTATTGTTCTTACATGCACATTGCATAATTTCTGTGGCTTTCATATGCACATTTGACTTGCCTAAGGTTGTGTTGATTTAAACCTGCACTAGGGGAAACTTCTCATGGCCGCATAGTGCTAGATGCAATTATTCTAAATGTTTATTCACACAAAAATTGCATAGTACTGAAAATGTTTTTGTTTGAGGGTTTTCAATATAGAACTTTGTGAAATGATTCCAGTGTGAGTATTTTAACATTTTCAGCACATATTAACAATATCACTATAAAACTGATAGTGATTATTTTGGTCACTACAACTGAGATATTACATTTTCATACTGTTCCATCTCTGTAATAGAGCTGCCTTTAGTTATTGGTTTTGGATGAACATAGGAATGAACATGGCGTTTACCTCTTCAGCTTGCATGGTGGGACCCAATAGGATTTGCCTGAGTGAAGTACCGGACACTGAGAAATGTACGTGGGAGGGGTCTGAAACTATTTTTCTGTGCAGTCCAAAAACAGTCTGCAGTAAAATTGGATGGGGAGGTAGGGTTTAATGTCTAAAACCTTAGTGTTTCTTAGTTTGTGTGGAACATTCAGAGAAGCATCCAGCACCCACAGGAGGGCTGGTCATGGGGTAGCGGGCAGGGGAATGCCAGTTACATTCTTTGTAATGCGCATAATATGACAGTCGCAGGCAAGATCCCTCTTCATTTACGTTTAAAGCCAAGTCTCATAGTAGTGTAATTCTCAGAAAACGTCATTCAGGACATCCACATTTGTTAAATGACACTTATCAGGTCTATATGAGGCAAGGTTGACTGTAAGTAATGTTAAAAATGTACCATTTCATTCTTTTAAAAGGCAATCATTCATTTTGAGTCGCTGAACTAATGTCACTGAAGCTTATCTGTAATGTACACAGATTATAAAAAACAGTAGCAACATTTTCCTGTTGACTACTGAGACATCAACAGCACTATTGAACTGTGAAGAAAATAAACCCTCAACATTACTGATGTGAACTGAAGTGAGTTAACGGACGATGTCCCCTTGCCAGTTTCAACTGAAGATTTACTAATCAGAACGGATGAACACTTGACCTCAATGCCGGTGTACTTCAAGTGTAGGGTTGGATCTGTTCATACCCATCACTGACGTGTAAACCCTGTGTGTATATTATTTGTGTATAGGGGCGTCGGCTGAAGATAATTTCGTAAACGATAATAAATATGTAGCTACAATAGTATGGCGGCTTTATTCGAATTATCGCTTCGCTCGGCTGAATTTGAGAAAAATACTCATACAGTACTAATTTACAAGGAACGGACTAAGACACTTCCATATGTAGGCTACATTACGAAAAAGGAAAATAACAATCTACAATACCTCTTTCTTTGTCCCCTGTTTGATATGGTGAAGGGTCAACGCGGTCTGGGTCCGGTTGGTCGCAAGTTCGGCACTTTGCACAGGGGGCTTCGAGGCTGCGACATTGTTGTTGTTTATGTCTGCAAGGCGCGAGGGGTTATTTCTCAGCTGTTTTTGGTGCGGTTGCTGGTGGTGAGTCCGTTGCAACCCAGAGGTTGTGGAACGGAGTTTTCGTCCACCTTTCTTCAACAGTACATGTCTTGTTTTGCTTAGGGTGGCTCCGACGTTGTGAGAAGTTAACATTGACGGGTTATTGTTTTCAACGTTGTCCAAATTTGCTTCGATATGATTACTTAATGAATCGCCCAACATGATTTTAAGTACGCAGAAGGCGGCGAGGGAGAAAACATCAAATTGATCTAGTTTTGTTTTTTCTCCTCGACAGCAGCCTACTCAACTGGCTAACTGCGTTAGTTCAGGTAACAAATTATCAACAGCTAGCTAACGTTAGCTACCTAACGCGTCGACGTTCGCCTTGACTCTACTTGTACGTAGCTAAATTGTAAAGTCTGGAGCGGAAGTCTGTCCAAAATCCTCGTTACAGTTAGAATTAAGTGGATTTTCGATAACTTGAAGAATAGTTCAACGATGATGAGGCAGTATTCTTTTAACTTGAAGCGCAATTTTCGAGGTCTATGGTGTCACGATGGCGCAGAAATGAAGCGTTGCAAAGTCGACATAATGGCGCAGGGCAACTTCCTGATTGTATTTATCGGAAATCAGAAATACGCCCACGTACAGTATTTCGAAATCAAATGAATAATCAAGATGATTTTAACTTAGCAAAGCACATTAATGGCTCATAGTAGTTGCGAATTTAATAACAATGTAATTGCATTGCATATAACAATTTGTTTATTGTTTGTCCCGTGCTCTGCCAAGCAGTTAGTAAATGGGTTTGGGAAGCAGGAAATGGCACATGACGAAATTACGTCATGTTTTAACATCGTTGGGACTTTCCGACGTTGCATCTTCAAAACCTGCGAGTTTCTTTGCCTGAGGGGTTTGGTCTGTGTGGTTGCCTAACAGTCTATTGGCGTATTACTGCTAAAATTATGTAACATTTCCAATTTTTTTTGTCACGTCAGCCAGACAGCAATCACTTTGTATTCAGGTCATACAAGCTGTTGCCAAGCTCTTGTAGGGATATATTTGGCACTTTCAAGACAAATGGGAACACAGAAAAATTGTCAAGTGATTTTGAGTTCAGAAAATCCTTTGGAGCATTAAAAAATCGTAGCTTATTTTGGAGCATTAAAAAATCGTAGCTTAGAAATCTCAGATCTCTAACTTTAGTGCTGTCAAGACAACTGGGAGCCTCTTATGGCATCAACAGTGAGATAGAGGAATTTCAAATGTAGTAACTTTGAATGTGGTCATTCTACTGCCATAGATACGATAACAGTAGGTCAAACAATCTGGACCACAAAAGTATGGAAAACACAGTTCCCTTTTTCCAGTTGAGTTGAACGCTGCAATGATTTGGTTGGATCCACTGCATCAAATCTGCTAGGCAACAGCTGCTCTCTGTGTTGCTAGGAGAAATAGCGCAGACCCACTGGCATGTGGTTGGTTCTCTCGATCAACATATCTCTGTCTTTACACACTCACAGACATGTTTTTCTTATGTCCTTCCACTTTTCCTTGACAGGATCACTTTAACTGTGGGGACTTCAGGTGCTGACAGTAAAACCAGGATCACACACACACACATAGACATAATGCAACAATGCATATGATTTGGACCTGGTCTGATCTGATTTGCTCATACATTTTATCCCCAATAATATGCATAATGTGTCCTCTGGATGTGTCCGTGCTCTATGGGAATGTGGTCCACCACAATATTGCACTATTAGTCAGAGATACAGTGCATTTGAAATGATTCACACCCCTTCACTTCCTCCCCATTTTCACACATTACAGGCATATTCTAAAATGTATTCTTCTTTTCCCCCTCCTCAATCTACAGTCCATACCATAATGACCAAGCAAAAATAGGTTATTACAAATGTTTGCAAATGTTAAAAAAAAAACAGAAATATGTTTAAATAAGTGTTCTGAATTGAGTTCTTTCTGTCCTTTGCTCCGTTTGTCTTTCCCTCAATCCTGACTAGTCTCTCAGTCTCTGCCACTGAAAAACCTCCCCACAGGATTGTTCTATCACCACCATTCTTCACGGTTGGGATGCTATTGGCCAGGTGATTAGCAGAGCCAATTTCCTTCAGATGTGATGCTTGGCATTCAGCTCAGTGGGCTGTCACCTAGCTCAGAGATATGCAGTGTTATTTACAGGGGCTTACACATCTACAAGATAGAACCAGAACCTGTTACTGGTCACTTGACACCCCCCCAAAAATATTGTGAGTCAATGAGATTGTTTTGGTTTAAACATCCCCCAAAGCAGCTATTGCTTACAATTAAGGAATTGCTTTGTAGCTTAACCAATCCAGGACACAGGCACAGTGAGTAAATAAGTTCACAGCTAAACCAACCTCCTCTTTCAAATGTTGTTTTGGACCCTGTAGATAGTGAATGACCTTTTTTCTTAATTAACATCTGTGTCTGGGATGTTTCTTACAAATAGATGGGTGATTGCGAATAAAAAAAATCAATGAAATTCTGATGAAGCAAATTACTGTATTGATCACCAGTTTTTCATTTAGATTAAATGCTTCTTAAAGTGTGTAAGAGAGACTCGTTAAACAAAACTTTGGTGGTGCCCAGTCGTTATAGTGTTAAGACCATTCGTTAACTAATAATTATAGTGATTAAAGCAAACACATTGCCCAACATCTGGTGTTTCCCGGCCGGCAACGGACGTGATAGTATGTCAAACAGTGACCTACTCGAAAGGAACGAGCTATGACATGAGGGTCCTTTGTCATTAGGGCCATTGAAAAGAGGACCTGGATCACTGTGTAAAGAGCTGTGAATATACCACCTGAAATATGAGGCCCTTTTTGGCCTTGAAAGATGTGATTGAATATTGAGCTTTTTGACGAAACGATAAAGACTACCCGATTGTTATCTTTCAAACGTCATTCAATTTCATTATATGCAGAGTGTTCTTCCAAAAGTTCATTCCAATGTATAAAAATGACTGATTTGGAATGTATGGTTTTTGAGTGAATTCCTTCTTCTGCTGCTAAATCTACTATCTATTGTACTCTACAGGTAGAATCTTTCAATCTCCACCTATGGTCATAATCCAGGCACTTTATATCCTTGGGGACTAATGCAATTCACCGTTGGGTGGGCTCCCCGCTTGTACCAACTCACTCCTACAACTACATAATCCACACCGCCACAGCCCGCCAAAGTGCATATAGCAGGGTTCCAACTTCACAAGTTATCCCATGTAACCTGCTCCTCTGTTTGGCACGCGTCTGGCAACCCATCGGTAGATATTTAAGGATAAAAGATCCTGTTAAATGTCTTAAATGGCTACATGATTTTAAACTAAAAAATGACTACGAATGAGATGAGACAGAAGAGAAAACTTTACACTCGCTGCATAAGAAGTTACATTTGATGAACCGTTGGATATTTTAGGGTTTGACTCCCACTTGGTGGTTGTTTTGAAGAACTGCAACCAATACCAAAATAGCGCGGAGCATACTGGGAAAAATGTGGAGTTCATTCATGGGCATTGCATTAGGTTGTTGAGAAATTGGGGATTAACTAGATATTTGGAAATTGAACTATTGTAACTAAAAACCGACGTTTGGATTTTTTCTCCAGTTACTGGACCTGTTGCCGCGTTACGTCCTAAACATTATAAATTTTTAGGCCCCAAATCCGCGGACTATTGGCGCACTAGAGCCCGCGGTGGAGGGTGATCTCAGAGGTAACGTCCCGTCGATGTTCAACTGACGGACTTGCTGTGGCAAACAACATCGTTTTGTGTAATTACAATAGTTACTTTTTGACAGCATGTCACACACTGGTCCCCCCCCTCGATGGCGGAATTGTCCAAGAAGAGGACAACCTGTAGCAGGTGAGTGGTGAAAGCTTGTTGTGTTTTAGCTAACAAACTAGCTCCGACACTGGCTAGCACTGGAAGTGGGATGTATTCATTCCGCCAAACAAAATGTTTATGTCGCGAAACGTTTTGTCATATACAACAAAACGGGAGGGACCTACCTTACTTTCTCCAATAGAAACTCGGTTTTACGAAAGTTGTTTTGGCTTGAAACGTTTTGATTGGCGGAATGAATACACCCATGTTACGTGGGTGCACGAACTAGCTAGCAAGGTGTGCGACAACGTCAAGCCTGGAGCTGTTTCACGCTTATTTTTTTTCTGTTTTGTTTGCACCAGTTAGTTATGTAGCTAGCCCTTTTGAAGCCATTATCATCCTAACGTTAGTTATTTACCTACTCATGTTGCTAACTGTCTGTCATGAAGCAGTGGAGTAGGCTACGTCACGTGTCGAAACAGAGCAACATTAAACAGTACACTACTACGTGTTATTGGCGTATTAACCAAAATCGGGACAAAACAAAATACTAATAAGGACTTTAGAAACCAGATGACATGAAATGTCAGTTGCTATCTGCGTAGGGACTTCCCCGCAAAATGCCTTACTACTTGTTGATTGATTTAGTTCCGTTTTGTCTTTCTTTGTATTTTGATGGGATGTTTCACAGTTTAGTGGCACCTGAAAATCCAGGACTTTAGCATGACCTGTTATAAATTCAGACTGACTGTGTATGCCCAAATCCACTCTGATTTGCGGTGCATGAGGGATCCTGTTCATGATGGCTTTTGGTGACCTGTCTGCATTCACAATTTTTCGCGGGGTCTCAATAGGTAAATTCCTGCCCATGAAGACCATGCTGGGTCCGCAGTATGACGACAAAGTGCCGGAAGAGAACAGGTTTCATCCGAGCATGCTATCCCAGTATTTAAAGAGTCTGAAGGTATTTATATCTTTAAATGCCCTTTGTGTCTTTAGGAGAGACAAATCAGTGCTTAGTTCACAATTGTGGTCAAGTCAACGTGTTTTGCTTGTTTTTCTAGGTTAAAATGGGATTGCTTGTAGATTTAACCAACACCAGCCGCTTCTATGATCGTAACGAGATTGAGAAAGAGGGCGTTAAATATGTGAAGCTTCAGTGCAAAGGGTACGTAGAAGTGTCTGTTTAAAATTCGGAATGAATTGTACTAATTCTAATTTGTTGAATGAATCTAATCTGATTTGTTCTTTCGTTTTTTTAGCCATGGAGAGTGTCCTACTACAGAAACCACCGAGATGTTCATCAGACTGTGTGAGCACTTCATGGAGAAAACTCCTACTGAACTGATAGGTAAGGAATACAATGCATGCACTTTTCACTGTACTCAAGCTGTACATTACTTGATATTTGTTTTTGGATCTGGTGGTTATAAATTTGTATACAACCCCCCCCCCCAAAAGTATATTTTGTAAATTCATTTTAAAAGCTATCAAGAGGTTCAAACAATCAGTCAAATTTATTGTAGTCTCATTTTAGCCTGCGGTTAAATTGTTCCAAATGAAATGTAATGTGGGGTGTTTTATATTTATTTTTTACTTGTGCTGAATTGAACTCTGCTTCTCCACTGGTCACTTCATAATGCAATGTGAACTAGCTGTGCTGGTATTCACACGGTTTGCTTGAATATTGCTACACTCCTGAAATTACATCTTTCTTCAATATATTTTCAATCACTCTATCGGCGCGTGTGAGGTCGGCTTGCCTACAGCGGCGTATATGAGCATTCTGTGACTCTGGAACATCTCAGGGTTTGAATGTACCATATACAAAAGTGTCCAGTTCACTTCCCTGGTCCGGGTCTGAGCCTTCCTATGCGTTTGCATGGCTGCATCCTATCTATACCATCACTTGGAATGTAATGACATCCCTTTTGCCTGTGGGATGTGGCTGAATAGCACACAGTTGATTGCTATAGACTGCTGCATACTTTTCAGGAACTTTACTGACTTGGGAATCACGATTTACCTATTAATTTTATTCCAACTGCCATATAGGAGCTACGTTCTTCACATATGTAATTTACATTTCATAAATGAGCAGATGTTCCTTTTGTGAGCAATTTACAGGACTTAGTAGTGCCTTGCTCAAGTGCACAACATGTCTTTGACTTTGCTGGCTCAGGGATTTGAACCAGCAACTTGGTTACTTAACTTTATCCACTAGGTATGTAATAATATCTTTGAGCTCATGTGAGAAGTTTTTATGCTCTGCTTAGCGACAGCAACGGTGCCATATCTAACTGTATTATGTAATCCTGATGCATGTAATCTTTTTGTACCCCACCTCTCCTGCTTTGCGTAAATCTGGTGAGACATTTACTCGATATCTGACTAGCTTAGCACTAATCACACATTCAGTATATTAATAAATGCAATTAAAACCTGAAATGTGTAGAAAACGTTGCTGGTTCCTTGTTGACTATAAATAGACCACAACATGTGTGCTGTCGCTTTGTTATAACGTGCGTGTGGATACTCCAGAAACGCAGGGTGTGAAACGGGCCGCCTGGCTTTAAGGCAGGTAAGCCATATCCAGAACATTACAGTGAATGATGAATGTGTGATCACTGCTCGATCTGCAGTTGTTAATCTATCCATGAACGTGGGTGATAATGATGAAGTGTGTAGTGTGAAATTAGTATATTAACATGTCACTTCACCAAAGAGACTTTCCTACAGTATCAAGATGTGTTAGAAACATCATTTTAGGTTGTTGACGCCAGGATGAGCACATTCAGACTGTAGTTCAATGTGATTCTTTTGCATTTTCAAACCTGCTACTAGTTTTGCCACTACACTACTTTTGTAAAAACTGGATAGAAACATGCTGACATAAATACACATAACATGAGGCAAAAGTAAATGGTTGAAAGAGTTGGGCTCAGTTTTACCGTTTCAAGGTGTGTGTGGTTAGTTTGTTAATAATCAGCATAGTAACAATCTATCTAAACCATTGCCACTGAAGTTAGACATGTGACAACACCTTTATTAGTATTTGTGTGCATCTGGATGCTATTTTCCTCAGACTTTCTTTTGGTTGTGCTGCACAGTTCTCATGGGTGCTGGCCATTTGGGCAAAACCCTGTAGGATCAAATTCACGGTGACCAGAGCTTGGTGATGTACTGAAATGGCCAGCAGGTGGCTCTGTGGCACTGTCATGGCCACTTGCCAGCACAGTTCTACAGGCACCTGTTTTCTGCCTGTGCTCAGCTCAGTGCCATGTTGTAAATTTAAATTGTTGAAGCCTCAGGGTGGAATATATGAATGCCAATATGAAGATGTCATCCTGTCTGCCAGCCGTTGATCTTTATCTGTTCTCTCTTGGGTCTTAATGCAGCCGAGAGAGGAAAAAAATCCTTATCCTGATTACTGGGATAGGATGTGTCCAAATTGACTTACGACCATATTTTTTTTAGATTTTATCAGAGATCTGTTAGTGGGTGGTTTACCCAAGAAGATTGCTTTTATACTGTTCTACAGTTTGTCCCTTTCAACTGTTTTTTTTATAAACAGCTTTTAACATAACAAACAAGACACATAATGCAAACAGAAAAACGCCTTCACAAAAGACTCACCAAACCATCCCAGTCTCCATCTATCTCCCAAACACCCTTATTCCTCTCCCCCTCCCCCTACTGCTCAAGTGCTGGGCCAGAACAAATAAATCAGGCAATACACTAGATGGAAGCACACATTGGGTGTAATTTCAAATTTAATTATGCTGCCAAATTGTCCAAATAAGAGAGTGTTGCCAGATGTTTTCTAACTTGGATAATGTGTTGCTCTAAATATATTAAGTTCTTTTTAAATTGAAGCTGCAATTTATTTGAGGGCACCCCAGCCTTCTCGAAAATCTTTTTTGATGTTGATTAAAATTGTTTTTGTGGCGTGGTAAGTCTTCCAAAACCCATAAAACTTGCAGTATAATTAGCTGGGGTCTGTGTCTGGGGTTTGGGTCTGTTGGAATCTCCAGGACCTCGAAGAGATTCCAGACCAACACCTCACAGGTTCTGACAGACAGCCTTCTTTAATTGCTAAATACAGTTATACATCCACAGAAGGTTACTTAGTGTAGTGTTTGTCTTTGTGGTAGCATATAATACAGTAAATCTACCAGTGTTTCTAGTTCATAATCTGCCTGATGCCTTTACAGACAGACAAGCTGTCATTGATGGAATACTGCTAGCCTGACTGCTAGCCTGACTGCTAGCCTGACTGCTAGCCTGACTGCTAGCCTGACTGCTAGCCTGACTGCTAGCCTGACTGCTAGCCTGACTGCTAGCCTGACTGCTAGCCTGACTGCTAGCCTGACTGCTAGCCTGACTGCTAGCCTGGTCTCCATGAATAGGGAAATGTACCTGCTTTTGTGCTCTTTGTCTTTGACAGAGGACAGGACCCGTAGTTCACCCGTCAACATTTATGTAGTTAAATTGTCCCAATCTCTAGTGTCGTAGAAGTCATTCATGTTTGCAGCTTGTGTGTTTATAATCCACCATTGTTGATGCAGATTATGTGTACGTTCTTTACACCACCAATACGATGAGCCAATAATTGCAGCTGAAATGTTTGACCCGAATTTGTGGGGTGAATTAAAAGGTTTGCTGTGGATGAAAATGGCTGAAGTGCTGAATTTAGGCAGTATGAGGACATTTTTTCTCCAACCTTGGCACACACTGTCACGTTTTGTCAAAGGGCAAAGCTCTAAGCAGTGTGCCCTCGGAAGGTTGACATTTGTCATACCTGGAAGTAGTGTCTGGAAATATGCTATGGAGCTTAGTCTTGGCAGTGTGTGTGCCTGTGTAGGTTCTTTATGTTGTATGAGATCCTGCCTGGAGTAGTAATGTAATTCCATGCTATCCTAATCCCAATCTCACAGGCATTTCAGAGACCGGTTTTGCTATGAAGGACTTGAGGGTTGGATGTCTGGTTTAAAATGTGACATATAGACACAACATAAAGCGAGCACACGAAGTTAGCCTGATGAGACGTATGGTTCCAGGTTCTTGGCCTTGAGTGTGTCGATTTTGTGCCGGATTTGAAGCACCTATCCAACACTGTGGGCCTACTCTTTGTTCTTTTTAATGCAGGGAGCTGTTTACGTGCATTGTCTCTAACATGCAGACATCTGAAGAAGATATTTCTTGGCAGGTCAACTTTTTTTCCCCCTCAGTTGATCAAAGGAGCCAATAGTCCTGTGACGGTTTTGCCTCTTCCTATTATTTTCCTGCCTTGAAAGATATCAAAGCAAACATGAACCAACTCCCTATGTACCGTGGCTCGTTCTACCTCCCTCCTCCACCCATAGTCTGAGATTGCTTCAGCCATTTGTATGAAGATGGTGACCCACAGCTCATCCAAGCCTGGGTTTTCTTTCCATTCATTATAACACGCTGGGGTGCTTTATGACTTCTAGCCTGGTGTATGTGATGCGTCTTCCTGCTAGTGAATGAACTGGTGTTAAGCATTAGGTTTCCACTGTGAGATTCACAGCCAAACTTTCAAGGTCTTCTTATAGCCCAATGGCTGTTGTGTAGCTCCACCACCTCTTCCCCTCACATTTGGAAATTGTGTCGTGCTATTGATTTGACAGGATGTAGGGGACCCTCCAGAGTTACTGGACACTGGTGAGGGAGATAATTGTTTATCAGCTTGATCTTACACTCAGAAATGAGAAAATCAAACATTATTTGAGGTGAAATTATGGAAACGAAACACATTACTGTCTACTGTGTTTTTGTTTTTTTATTGAACACAAATTGCCACCATTAGAGATCTTACAGAAAGTACAGAAACGTGTTTTTGTTTTGAAATTAGCATATAAATAGAGGAGTTAGAAAAAAGGGAATGGACTGAAAGAAACAATAAACAAGCAAGGCATTAACTATCCTCCACTTCCTCCCTTTTCATTCATCTATTGTATGCTTTCAAAACATAGTGTGTCAATTTGCAAAGACATCATTTAACTTTTGGGACTTTTTAAAAACATCATGGTCGTTTTTCGGGCCAAAATTAAACTCAAAGAGATTAGTTTTTGTTTGGTCTTCAATATACCCATATTCTTAATAAAGAAATATTTTTCTCAAATATTTTTCACCATTTATGTATTCAGTACTTGCTCCCTTTATATAAATAACAACCAAGTCTTCTATAATGTTTTCATAAAACCATTTTAACCATGGAGAATTTCTCCATATCGTTCGGAGTCCTTGGTGGCCTGTGGCCTGTAATTTTCAGCTCACCAGTTTTCATTAGGGTTTAGGTTAGGGGTATTGGATGACCATTTCAAAAGCTTGATTCAGTGAGACGTATTTGTGAAGGTCTGGAGAAATTATTTGGATCGTTGTCCTGCTGGACGATCCATCCAATGATCCAGTTTTAGTGTCCTTGCGCAGGCAGCTAGATTTTGGTCTAAAGACTCCTGGTCTTGTCCAACAGACCATGTATCTTAATCGGTTTCCAAGACTTAGTGAAGCAAAACACCCCCACAAAATCACACATCCTCCAGCATACCTCTTCGTGAGCAAAATGATTTTTTCTTTTATGTGAGCATTTTATGCTTTTTAACTTCAACTTTTCATGACTAAGGGATTTTATTGTTCTCCCCCCCCACACACACACACACACACACACACACACACACACACACACACGCACAAAGCATTAGTGATAGGGACGGGTGTGATGGTTTATTGAGATGTCTCTCTTTGTCCCCCACAGGTGTTCACTGCACACATGGATTCAATCGGACAGGTTTTCTGATTTGTGCGTACCTCGTGGAGAAGATGGACTGGAGGTAAATCCTAGTCTCTTCAATCTATGTAGTTTTAAACATGTAGAAATAGAATTTATAAAAGGCTAATCGATCATGTTAATTTTGACAATTCTTCCTGTAGGTGATATCCAGGTAGATAAAGTGAATAGCAAAAGTCTGCACACCCTTCTGTTTGTGTTTATCAGAAGGCTGAAATCGAGGCAAAGCGAGTCAGACATTGCTTGGATTACAGCAGGAAGTTTGTCGGGATATGTGTCTATCTACACAGCACAACTGCATTTTGAAATGTTGCTGACTCGATTGAAGTGTGCCTCTCATTCTAATTGAGCCAGGATATCCTGTGCACAGTCCACAGGGTTTCTGTAGGATTGAGATCTGGCCTCTGACTAGGCAAGTTCAGGAACTTGATATTCCTTTTTGCAACTCTTTTTCCCCCAGTTTTTTTACTTTAGCTTTCTGGCAGAAGGCAGCAGGGTTTCCACCAAAATATATTTTATAATTATGATATACTATATGTAATGTCAGTTGACAGCTAATTACCTCTCTACATGATTTAGCACGTTATTGGTTGCATCGGAACACAGTCACCAGTCCCATTAAAAAGGGTGAGCACACAAGGCATTCACAGTTTATTTATTAATTTTTCAGATGAATTATTGGTTTGTTTTCCAATGAAGCCTATTAAAGGCAAATATGGTTTGACATGATTTGTCTCGATTTCTGCATTTTCACGAACAAAAGCTGCATTTTCAGTACGGGCGGGCAAACATGATACCCGCTAAAAAACATGTTGCACACTATCCAAACACTGACCTCGCATCCAACACAATTTCCCGAGTCCCAGAATGGTTAAGTGTGTGTCCCTCTGATGTGTTCGGGATGGACCCCTCAGGTCCCTTAGTCGGTGGAGCTGGGTTGCCATGGAAGCAGATTGAACGCCGCCGATAAAGCTACCAGATGCTCGTGTTTCAGCTATCCCTGTCTGCACTAACCAAGTGATGAACACCAATGCAACACCGACCGTAGGCCCGTCTGCTTTGATGGGTTCTGGATTCTGTATGTGCACCGTCATAACGGAGGTGCGCTGTCAGTATGAATGAAGTCACGCTTGGGGAGAGACAGGGGCCCAAAGGCTGGTGGTGAGAAGTGGACTCCGCACCTCACAGGTCCTGAATAATTTACTGCAGCGGAGCACTGTATAAATGTACGTTGAGAAGAGAGACTGTGGGCCTGTAAATGGGGTCTGGCTAAGGTTAGATAAATTGAGTTCCCTTGGGTGCTGTTTTGGTTGTTTAGACCGAAGGATAGGAGGTACATCTTTCTGTTGTCGGGCAATAATACAATGGATATCTTTTGGGTATTGTATTTTGATTTGATAACAGTAAAAGATGTCTGCGAGTTATTGCAATAAAACCTGTTTAGCATCTTGCAAAGCTAAGCAAAAAGCTTAGGAGGCAGAATACGTTTTTAGGGCGTTTTTTAGGTTTTCTGGAGAACACAGACCGAAACACGCAATACTGTCCAGATAAATGAAATTTGTATTATATTAATTATTTCTATTTTCTTTCTATGTTTGTTCTCTATTTTGTGTTGCCATTAACATTGCAAAATTATACAATGATCGTTCACCTTGTGGTGATATATTAAACAAGTTCTGCAATCACGTGTGTTAGAGAAACACCAACTTAACGAGTTCCTCGATTTTGCACACTTCAATTATGATCTTGACCCCCAAATAATTTTTCGTGAAATATTTTCCTTTCTGGGGGGAGCGGGAGGGCGAGTTAAATACACAGGAATAGAGGCTGTGATTCCGTCCAGAACAGGACGTCCTTAATATTGAGTATCCAGGCGAGAATGGCGCTACTCTGGTAGGCCCCAAATAGGCCTTTGGGAACTCTAATGGAGTTACAGTCTTCCATGATATTTGGAGCAAGCATGACATCACACATCGTCCTGAGAACTAAATCCTTTCCGTGAAGCAAGGTGGTGGCAGTATCGTGTTGTGGGGATGCTTCACAGCGTCAAGGCCTGTGAAGCTTGTGAAGATAGAAAACAAAATCGATGCACCAAAGTACAAAAAGATCCTGCAATAAAAGCATCTTAAGTCTGTAAGAGACCTGGGACTTGGAAGAAGATTAATCTTCCAGCAGGAAAATGATCCCGAGCATACAGCCAAAAAAGCCAATGTACTACTCGAGAAGCCTACTCGAAGCCTGGAAAGAGTTGAAAATTGATGTTAACCAAAGGTCCTGATCCAGCTTGATGGAGGTTGAGTCATTTTGGCAGTAAGCAATTGCCAGAAATTGCTGTGACCAGTTGCAAGGCTGGCAGAGACACATCCAAATAAACTCAGGGCTGTAATTGCTGCCAAAGGCAGATACATGTGCAATCAACTGTTTTATGTTTGCTATTAAAGACAATTACATTTTTACAGTTTAATATTACACAGATTTCATTTTTACACTTTGATGTTATGGAATGTTTTTGTGAAGATCAATAGCAAAAAAACTCATTAAATCTGTTTTCAAAATGTGGAAAACAAGTGGGTGTATTATTTTGAGAGCCACCATACCTATATATCTGTCTCTACTCTAGTTCAATACGAGCACAGTACATGCACAGACACTCTGAGGTGTGCATTCCTTCTGGTTGTGTATGACAAAACTCCCTTGGGCTTCATCTTTTCACTCTGGCTGCTGGCCGACAATATAATAGCCAGTCTACCACCAGCGAGCTGCGATTCGTTTGGGTTTTTGACAGGGTCAGCCGCTGGCCAAAGATGACGGGTGAGACGGTTCTCTTTGATGGCTAATTGGCAGGTCCGGTCTCCGCAGAAATCTAACGGGTGTTCTCCTGTGTTTCTGTATTCTCTCTCATGACACGGGCTAGCGTCGAGGCGGCCGTGGCGGGGTTCGCTCAGGCCCGCGCCCCCGGCATCTACAAGGGCGACTACCTGAAAGAGCTCTTTCGTCGCTACGGCGACGTGGAGGACACGCCCGCCGCCCCCGCGTTACCCGACTGGTGCTTCGAGGACGATGACGGGGGTGACCAGGACGACGACGGCAATGTGATTGGGCAAGATCCTCAGTCAGGCCCCTCCTCCTCGGGGTCGGCGCCAGGGAAACGTCGAAAAGAGAGACTAAAAGTGGTGAGACTCATGCCGATTGGCTCGGTGGTACAGTGTAAGTCACTTCTTACCCTTTTGTCTGTGGCCGTAGGTTTTAAATTCTGGTTTTGGCACGCCGATGGTATCTCTGACTCATACTGAAGGCGGTGCTTATTAACTCCGGGCCATCTGGGTTGGGTGACCAGTATTCCGGACTCGTCTGCCTTGTCTCATGGCGCTCTCAGCGGTGATTTGTCATCGGTAACCCGTGCCGTTACCTGCAGTCTGGAGCCCAGACTGATCATTAAATAGCGGTGCTGCCCGTTCCAAGGGTGGTGCAGTGCGGAACATTGACCGTGGCTCATGCTGAATATGGTCTCTGAATCTGAGTAGGGTGGCTTTTAAGTCCTGGAGGAGGCTCTGCTGCCCGGGGAAATTCACCAGAAAGGAAATTCATTCAGTGGCCAGTTTATTAGGTACAGCACTCTGTTCGGGAAAAAGGACCACTCATGCTGACAGTCACTTTGCTGTGTCTTGCTACATAAAGCAGGCAGTCAGACATTGAGGGATTCCGTTACTGTTGGATTGAACATTGGAACGGGCAAAAATAGTGAACCCGTGTACCCTTTTCAGTGCCTCTGCTACCAGTGCCCCTCCCAGGCTTTTCACTCACAGCACTGTATAGAGTTAAAAGAGAATAGTGCCACCGGCCCAAAACACCCAGTCTGGAGAAGTACTGTTGGCAAAAACAACTTGGTTATGAGATAGGATGGCAGAGATAGGATAGAAACACAAAGTACCAGGTGGGCTGCAGCCAGTCAAATAGAGAGCAGGTTTGCAATGAAATAAAAAATGGGCTTCAAAAATAATTCAGGCTGTTCTGGAAGCAAGTGGGTCCGATGCAGTACTGGGTGTATCTAATGAACTGGCTTCTGTGTGTATGTATGAACTATTATCAGTAATCAGCATCAGTAATGCCCTCATCTACGTTTGTCGGACCGCTCCCCAAATTGCACCCTATTCTATTTAGTGAACTTCTTTGGACCTCCTAATCACAGGCCTTCTGAGTGGACGACTTCATGGAATGATGCTATTAGATTGTATGTTATATAATTAAAAGTGGTTTATCTTCCAAAACCTAGTGTAGTTGTGCACGCAGCGGGAGGATTCTTTGTTCTGTAGGAGGCTGCACTTCCCCAACCTTGTTGTGTGGTTTGTACTCTCAGGGGGCCATATTCTTGGAGGGGATCACGGTGAAAGGTGTCACACAAGTTACTACACAGCCCAAACTGGCAGAGATCCAGAGGAAGGTTCAGGAGTTTGCAGAGTGGGAAAAGTAAGGATACTCACTGTCTCTCACTCTCTGTCTCACTCTCTCGCTCTCTCTGTCTCTTATGTCTTATTCCCTGTCTCTTTGTGTGAATCTTTGTGAGAAATTTCTCTGTCTCCCTTTTTTGCCTGTCTGTGTATATATTGCCTTTTTTCTTACTCTAGACAAATCAAGTGCTACAAACAAAAAACAACCAGTCAGATACATGCTCTCTCTCGCTCTCTCTCGCTCACTAACTCACTTTCCATGTCCCTCTAATAAACCTTCTGGTAGCACTGTGTGTGATTCACTCCTGGTAGATCCTTTCTGTTTTAGAGCTTTTCTGTATTGAAAAGTACGTGTTGAAAATAGCCTGTTATTTCTCCAGTGAAATGGCTGTTTTGCCATAGTTGTCATACTTTACTAGAGCCACTGTATGAATTGTGTTCTTATAGCTCTGCAGCCTCATAGTTTCTCTGAGTTACATTTCACCCATTATGAAGCCTTCATTCCTAGTCCCTGATGTTCGTGTGTGTCTGTGTGTGTCTGTGTGTGTCTGTGTGTGTCTGTGCCTGCTAGGTCTGGGTTCCCCGGGGCTCAACCTGTGTCCATGGACAGACGGAATCTTCGCCTGCTAGAACAGAATCCCTACAAGGTCAGCTGGAAGGCCGATGGCACCCGGTAAGAGTCCGTCCCCCTGGGAGCTCTGCGTCATAAGACTGCCTAGCACAGTGCCAACATACAGCCTGTAGATGCTTCCCTCCTCCCTGGGAATGTACGGGCATATCAGAGTGACCCCGACACGCCTCAGTATGTCTGAATGCCCTCGCCCCGGAGCAGCCAGCTTCATTTCCAGTTAATCTTCCAGGCCTTTTAATCAGGACTTTGAGCCTAATGCTGACATTGTTCTGGCACACTGCCCTTGTGGAGTTCAATTGTCTTTGATTGGCCCGGTTCGAGAGAAGGCTGTTCTTGATTGGCCGGGCCTGGTGAACCACTGGGGTAGCCGGGGGTTGCGATGTCCTCCCACAATCCAACTCCCGTTGGGGTAAGGCTTCCGACGGGCCAGAGTATCTTCCCGGTCATTTGTCGGCGCGAAGACCGCCATGCCCCAAGACACGAGGCCGTCGTGTCACGTCTGTGGTTGTGTTCCCTACCCCGGGGGCTGTTTCCCGGCACGGGGGGGGGGGGG
>JACXGJ010007715.1:0-29552 GCA_016801105.1 Esox niger
TGTGTGTGTGTGTGTGTGTGTGTGTGTGTGTGTGTGTGTGTGTGTGTGTGTGTGGTTTTGAGCTAAATCCAGAGATCCCACTCAGTCGTATCGCACAACGTTGTCACAACAGTCAGGTCGGCCTCCCTGGCCAATTCCTGAGTGCCGTTAATGCAGTGATTTAAAGCCTTTACTATTTAAGGCTACTGAGCAGAGCAGGACATTTAATATAATCATTCATTTCTACTCAGTACAGTTGTGTAAGGCTGGGGTTGTGTGTGTGTGTAAGTAAGGTTTGGGTTTAAACTTTCCCCAGACACCAGAGGACACTGTCCTAAATGGAACACTATTCCCTAAATAGTTCACTACTTTTATCCAGAGCCCAATGGTGAAAGAGTGCCACTGAGAATACAGTGCAGGAGTATGAAGTCAGTGAGGAGACATGTTGACTGACCCTTTAAAAGGATTCATTTTCCAGGACCTGGAAGGAAATATGGACCAATCCACTGACTGCCCTGGGCCGTGTCCACAGGAACAAAATGGACCCACGCTTGTTTTCGTTTTCCAAAACCTCCTGCTAGGTTTTTCTACGCTGTGCTGTACTGACTGACCATGGCCTGGTCTGCTTGCTTGGTTTCCCTGCATGTCTACCTTCCTGTCTGCATATGCAATCTCTCCCGTGCAATCTGTGAGTTTCCAAGTGAGCTTGTGAAACTAGATTCGGACGAAGTGGTTGAGAGATTAGATGGATTAGCTGCTAATAACACAGTGCTCCTTGGACTCCCCGAACCATTCCCAAATCCCAGATGGTGGAGTTGAGCTAGTCTGTTAAATCACTTGAATTACGCTAATGGCCTCTATCCTTTATCTGAGACTGTTTAGTCAGTGACGACCGACTGACAAAAATCAGTCGGTCAGCTGGGGACTGAAATCTCGCTGTCTGTTGCGGTCCCCTGAGAATTGAGTTGATGTTGTCCTCGCTCAATGTCCCTCTTTACTCCCCCACCAGTCCCCCACTGTATCCCTAAACAGAC
Organism: Esox niger; assembly: GCA_016801105.1. Lineage (NCBI taxonomy): Eukaryota > Metazoa > Chordata > Actinopteri > Esociformes > Esocidae > Esox > Esox niger. Next base: position 1,014 of record JACXGJ010007715.1, read on the forward strand.
CCCCCCCCCACGCCCGCCACCAACCATGTCAATGAAAACCGCAGCGTCAGCTCCAACAGCAAATACACTAAACCAACAGCTCAGTTCATGTTGACCTGTTCACTGGACACTTCTGGACTGTTACAGTCTGAATGGGGCTTAGTCTCCAGCCCCGTCTCATCCACTGTGTCTGGATGTGTGTGTGCTTATGTACAGGTGTTCGTGTGTGTGTGTGTGTGTGTGTGTGTGTGTCACTGTCACTGTCCCAACAGTTGCTTCCAGCATGGAGTCTGTGGCGACCAGATAAAGCATGTGAGGGTGGTGTTGAATCGACTCCTGCCTGCTGAAATAATCACAGAGTGGGTCACCTTGAGTCTGCAGAGCATCCTGGCAAAGAACTGATTGGTGGAGCCCAATGTATGGCTATAAATACTGGCAGCCAGTAGGAATCCTCCCCTAGCAGGGAGACTTATGGGAAACGGGCCGGCACTGATGAGTCGACAGACCCTTGACTGAGACAGACAACTCTGTCGTTCATGCCGTGCTGGGGAGAGAATATAATGCGATTTAAAATGAATGGGGGGCGGGGAATGCCTGGCAGAGACATTCACGTATCTGTCCTGGCTGTCCGTCTCATGCTCTGGCACGGGTGTCGTTCATCACCAACGGTGCTTCTGTAATTTAGTCATTTCATTCCTGGGACCTCGGAGGCTGCCTCACAACACGCTGCCTCTGGGGCCTGTCAGCGCTGGCCCAGGAGCCAAAAACAGATCTCCTTAATTAACTCCCAGCCAAGAAGATCATCAAATATGCATAGAGGCAGACAGACACATACATGAGAGGAGAATATATGGGCCCAAGCCTGGACACTTCTCTCCTGTATTTGTCACTGTGTTACTTCGGGAGACAGACAGACAATTTAGGTCTGCACGGGGAAAAAGATAGGTACTTTAGGTTGGCTTGGTGAGAGACAGGTAGTTTAGGTCTGCTTTGGGAAACAGACAGGTACTTTAGGGCTGCTTGCCATCTGGAGTGGCTGGCACTCTGATGCATATTTATCCATACAAATCCCATGGGAAGATTCACCCAATCCTTTACCAATTTGCCATTCACACCTGATACTCAAGGAGACTCCAGCAACTAAATAATCAAGGAAGAAGCTTTAAAACTGGTTGAGTATCATTTGTTTTCTAGTTGAAATAATGCATGTCTATATAAGATCAGATCCTATATTTTCTTAGAAATAAGCTACAGCAGAATTATTCATGGTTGGTTGCTGTGTGTATCTGGCTGGAGGCTATGTGTCTGGCTGGAGGTTGTGTGCATGTGGCTAAAGGCTGTGTGTATCCAGTTGGAGGCTGTATGTATCTGGTTGATGTGGATCTGACAGGTAGATACTTAATTTAAAAACAAAGGAATAACTAATCCCTGTCCTCTGACTGACCCCAAATCTGCCCCTGGGAAAGAGATCCCTCAAAAGAGAAGGTCCTCCCCCTTCTCCCTTCACTCCACCCTGCCTTCTCCCTCTCCTAGTCTGACTATCACCAGACACAGATAGAGCCATTGCCAAAGTCTTCACTGAGATTATACACATTTGCTGTTAAACAGATTCGGAGCACTGGTCTGCTGGTTAGATATGAAGGAACTTTAGAGATCCTGCTGGATTCCAGTTCAGCTATCCCATAGCCAGACAGTCACGAGAACCAACCTGCAAGATCAGAGATCACAGATGAGGGGCTGAGAGAAGTCAGATGGTTTTGATAAAGAAACCCTTGAACTGATAACCCCTTGGATGATTACAACTGAAGGGCTGTGCGGGCTGCTCAGATGGAGCAGGATAGCCAACAGACAGAGGTTAGGTTACTGACCCTGCTAATAATGAAACCAGGGCTTCTTATCTCCCTCTCTGGCCCCCAAACCAAAGCAAATGCATCTAAAAAGAGGAAGTGAATGTGAACCCCAGACCCCATGCCAATCCTCACATATGTAGGGGTTTGTCCTTTCACTCAAAATTCTGGGGTACATTTATAAAGGAACAAATGGAAGAAATTGGACTCCATACTTTAATGAAAACAACAACTAAAGCTAAAACTGTGAAAATTTAGAAGAAATAAAATGTTAAAAAACATATATGACAACCATCTATTCACCCAATGGGGAAAAGACAACTCAAGCATTTGTTTAATTTAAGCACTCAAAGTGCTTTAAGTAACATTATTTTAATGACTGTATGGACTCTGTCCAATATCAATATTACATTTCTTCACCTCATAAACTTGTATAAAGGGACTTTCCCTCCAGGCTTATATCATCAAAAGTTAGATGTAAATTTAAGGCAATACTCCATCTTAACTTCTTCTCCAGATCTTTTGAAGGTTTCCAACTTTAAATGTGGGGCGCCCCAAGAAATGCAAACAGTGTCTCTCTCTCTCATGAGTAGCCAAATCTTTACCGGCCACTTCAAAGCTACTCAGTATCTGATCCCTGCTTCTTCACTCATACTCACTGTTTCTCCTCGACAAAGCAACCTTTTCATCATAACCCAACCCCAAACCTCTGCAAATCCTCCCAGTAAAGAATTAACCACATTCAGACATGGAATAGGCACGAAGGGCTTGTTGCATGTGTTTTTGATTGATCCCCTCGATGGGAAGAAATCTTTGATATTCTTAAGTCAGTTGAATTAAATCGTTTGTTAGGCAGCTGTAGCGCAATCTACTTCGTGCTTTATTTTTGCGACCACTTCCCGAGGGTCTCACAGCAAAATCAGGTGGTCCCAAATGGTACCCTATAACCTTCATAATGCACTTTGTTTCCCCAGTGGACTATAGACTCCTATGTCCCAGAGGAAAACAAGCATTTTATAGGACATTGGTTGCCATTTGGCAAGTCATCTTTTGCATGTCTGAATCCTGTTACCGTCAGCCCCTTTTCCCAAGAGTCGAAGAGCCAGTTCAAAGGAGTGGTCAGTTGAGTTCCCCTTCCTCCCTCATGTCTTCAGTCCCTCCCTCTTTCCCAGCAGTCTCTTCCTGGCCACCTCTGTTTTGTCACTCCTCCTATCCTCCTCCTCCCATCCTCACTGTTCATCAACAATGGCTTTCCCCATCCCAGGCTTCCATTCACATCGCCCCCTGCTAAGACCTCACAGTAGGCAGGCCGGCACTGCTCCGTGTGCTACCTCCAGGACACACAGGCTTCCAGAAGACTTCCGAATAATCCCCAACTGAGTTCTGAGGTTGGGATAATACCACATTTTAAAAGGCAGTAATCCAAAGTGAAGAGCATATTGTTCGAATAGCAAGGGTCATATGGTGGACAAGCCTCATGGGAAAAGGTTGTGTTAAGACTGTTGTTCAATTATATTGATCTGATCTTGTTTTTAGGTGTGAACCATGTTTGAGTGTCACAGTGATGCCACTGGTAGAAGTCAATAAACCAGCAGGACTAGGTCTGAAGAGGGCTATAATACCAGTCACTTTTTTGTGTTAAAGCCGTATAAAATGTGTAGCAACATTTTACATGTCTTATTTGTTCATTTAGCTGCCAATCTCAAAGAAATGTGCAGTGTCTATGTACAAAGTGACAAAAAAACATGCAAACCTTAAAAATAGCCAGTTTTCTGCGATTGAATGGTCTTAGAACAAGTAATTTAACTACCATCATTGTTACTTAACCACCTCTAAAGATAATATTTATTTTGCCAACAGGTGGATTGAATCCCTGCAGCAATGCATTAGTCAGAGTCATAGGCAGAAATCCCGGGGGGGCGGGGACGACGACCCCCCCCCCCATCCTGGGGAAAACTATTATTTGTCCCCCTCAATACATCACTGTAAGCATAACTATGTCACTTCAATAATATTAAAATGATTCAATGAAAGCACCTATGCTGATTATTGACGTATATTTTCATGTTTTAAAGTTTCAAAAGCTGGTGACACCCCGCCATTCACCTCACAATGGTTTGATCCACTGCCCCCCCAGCACTGAACAGCGGCGCCTGCATGGGTAGGACTTTGACAGAGTCGATCGCTGTTGGCTGACTTGCAGTAAGTAGTTCAAACAAAGGATATGTTATCATTTGTTTTACTTCTAACTCTCAATACAATAAACCACATAACCTTCATCAGCCTTCATTTTCACTACAGTGAATTACACGTCACACTTATGTTAGCTGACCTTTGCTGGCCATCTAAAGTAAAATCAACCAATGTTTGCAGTTAGAATTCGAGTCAGTGAGAAAAGCTTACAGTGCAATGTAATGTTCCTTAGCTGGCAAGGTGATTGTTTTCGTGTCTTATCGTACCATCTGAAAGGCACTCAATGCACGTAGCTAGTGTGAGGTTTGACACAGTACATTTGTTTTGTGTTGGTAGGATTTACACATAATAGTTGAATTTGCAGAACTACTGTAGTGCGCCAACCTATCGCACAAACTTAAACAGTATTACAGCACTACTTTTAGTGTCCCCATTAATAATTGCTCTTGAGGAAATTTCATGTAATTGTCCCCTCAAAAAGTTTTCATCCCTTCAGTCACAGTGTTAAACCATGTTGAAATCTACAGTAACAATACCCCCAGCCCCTTCAGTCACAGTGTTAAACCATGTTCAGCTCTACAGTAAAAAACGCCCCCACCCCCTTCAGTCACAGTGTTAAACCATGTTCAACTCTACAGTAACAACGCCTCTGACCCCCTTCAGTCACAGTGTTAAACCATGTTCAACTCTACAGTAACAACGCCTCTGACCCCCTTCAGTCACAGTGTTAAACCATGTTCAACTCTACAGTAACAACGCCCCCACCCCCTAAAAACCTGCAGAAATAAACCATTTAATTCTTATTCACAGGGAATGAAGAGCACCTTGAGCGTGTGCCCATTCCTGTGAAGTTCAATCATCTCTGCCCCTTCCACCTCCTCTTCCACCTCCTCTAAGACCTCCCCTGCTTGGTCTACAATCAACCATTTGTAAGTTATTTTTAGCTCCCTTTGGAGAGAGCCTGAATGGCGCGGAGAGGGCATGTAATCACTTCCGCTGTTCATCTGAGACATTCAGAAATGTGATTATCCAGTAATGAAAGAATCACCTCTATGAAGAGGTGAAGACATTAGCTTGGGAAGTGTGCATCTCTTTGGTTTGGCAGTAGGACCACCACGGTCAATTGTAGGAGTGACTACTAGTCTGCTTGACTCATCTGATGAACACATTTCTGGGAATCCCACCCCTCCCAAACATATACACACTTATCTAAAGACAGCAAGAGAGTTATTTATGACGTAAGTAAAAGCAACATTTTCATTTCAATTGTAGTCATTTTTCCTGTTCCTTTCGTGATTATGGCCATGTCTTGTTGAAGCAAATCCCTGCTATGGAGAGCTGAAGAGACAAGATGTTCTGCTTATCTCAGTGCTTGCTCAACAAGGAAGTAGAGTGCTCAGACAATACTCTGCGACCATCCTTCCTCCAAACCTAATTGATGCAGAGACCATTTTTGCTGCTCTTTCGGGACATCCGGGTGTAGTCATTATGACATGACCAGGATATGGACCTGGGTTAGAGTGACAGCACTGCACTGCCTTGCAGTGACTTCAACCTTTGCACCACCATGAACTAAATAAGTTCTGAAAGGACAAAAAACATCTTCAGTATTTCCAAACAAACACGGTTGGGAAAGGAGCAGTATAGGATAGCCTGGGTTTTCCAATCTTATTCCTCAAGGACCAAAACAACTCTAGAATTAGTTTTTACCTGGTAGTTAATAGCACTCACCAGATTACCAGATTCTCACTTGTCCCAGATTAAAAGGAGAGGATGAAAACCAGAAGTGTTAATTGAGATTGGGCAGCCCAAATGTTAGTTCAGTCCACTTTAGCATGGGAAATTTAAAAGCAGATCATTCTGTCTGAGAAAATGATATGCTATGACCAGAGAAAAGAGAGTGGAGCAGCATAAAATAACTCACAACTGTAAAATAAAAACTGGAGTCGAGACTTGAAAAAATGAAAGATCTTTCCCCCCAGTTTGCTTGCTTGCATAACTGCTCTATGAGTGCCTGATTTAGAGAAGGCAGCAAACTGCAGGAGGCCCCATCTCAGGCCCCAGCCAGGCTGGAAACCTCTCAGTCCCTAACAGCTCCTAGCTACTCTATTTATGAGTGCTTGAAACCATTTCAAACAATCTAGCAAGGCTTGATTGAATGTTCACGGCACAATGGAACCTGTAGAATAGTAGCAAAATTCAAAGGCCCGTCCATTTGGCACTGTTTCGGCCAATGTTAACAGTGTACATTTTGTCAAATAGTGTTGGAATCCAGTTCTCCTATTTCCTGCCAGGCTATGCAGGGAACTTCAGACAAAAGAATAAAACACATTTTTTTTCTTAAGAGAACAAATGTCATAAATAAATCAAAATAACTGAAAATGATCTCCCGAGAAAAGCCTGTTATTATAGAGACGTCTGTTTTAAAGGAAGGAAAGGGGCATATGCTGGAAAACATGGTTGAATTATAATTAAACTAATTGTTAGGGACCAATTGAGGAAATACCCGAACCTCTCTGGCAGGCTTCATTGGGAAGGAGGAAGGTAATGATATATATTTGTATTGTACACACCTACTGTCCCAATAAAGTGCAACACTTCAAGTCAACATTGCTGGTAGCTTATCCAGTCAAACTGACACAGAAAACAGAAGAAGTTCCTGTTGGACATAAGTAACGCAAAGAGCACGTTTACAAAGCAATATGGAATATGGAAACTAAACATTGAATGAAATGGGGCCATTGAATTGGAACATTTACACAAGTTCAAATGAAGAGAAACTCAGAAGAGGCATGAAGGAACAGAGAAAACTCAGAATCACATATATTTGACAATAATATAGAAAAGAGGCTTTGGTAGTATTTGCACACACAGTCCATACTTAGACAAATGAATTCATTTGAATGGTAATACCTATATTAATCTGATGCACTGTCAAACGTGGACACACATTTTCACCATACATAATGCCTCTGCTATTTACAATGTATTATAACTTATCCAGCTGCTAAGTCCCTAAAACTACCTACTTAATCTCCGTGCCCCTTCAAATTATTGCAGTGAGTTTTATTTCTAGGCTGGGAACATTCATCGTAGTCATTCTGGTTTTATTTGGCCTGGATCCATTAATGTGCAGGAACCCTCTGCTGCCCATCCTTAGCCCTGATACCAGGATGAGACCCGACTCTCGTGTCCACTTCAATCAGTTCTCCACCAAGATAAAAGTCTTAACAACATCCTTCACATATTTCTCTAACGATTCGCTTTGACTGAATTCATTCTTGCTGTGAACTAACCAGTTCAATGGGAGCAATCAGACTGGTGTAAAAGAAACACCTAAAGACATATTCCAGTGTTACACACACCAAACTAAGTTCCTAAAACAGAGATGGATGATATTAGAGAAATGTATGCCAACGTAAGTGAAAAATTATACATACCGGTAATTTATTCCGACTTCAGTCTAGAGCATTATTGTTCTCCCAGCGTTAATAAATAGAAAGCAGCTCAGCCCAGACATATTGAGGAGGTGAATACCAGTCATTAATTCACATTAGGGACAGATGGGACAACTTCCATTGAACTGCCTCTAGTCCAGCAGAAGGGAAGGGTACTCAAGATCCGGGGTTGCGGAGCCAAATCTGTATCTCAAATGGCACCCTGTTCCCTGTATAGTATACTACTACTGTCCAGGACGGGCAGGATTAAGGGAATAGGGTGCGATTTGAGCCAAAGGCCATCCATGTTAGCGGGCTGTTCCTAAGTGCAGCACCATCATTAGTCATCATCTGCAGCGGTCTGATTATCATAATGAGTGGGTCCCTGTTGACAGGCAGACTCAGAACACAGGAGATAAGGCCTGAAGTGGACCCTCCAACCGCCCTTCACAGGAGGAGTACTGCTCCCATGCACCTCTCCAACCTCCACTCAACCACCAATCAGGTTTGTTTATGGGGGGGAGTGCAATGCTCTTGGTCTACGACCACTGCCTCCGTTTCAGCTAATTATGGCACTGAAAATAGGCAGTCATTACCATGCTGAAATATGTCATAGTTATTAGGTCGGTCCCATGACCAGGGACTGACCACAGATCCTGTATCATTCTAGAGGTTCAGTTTTTAGGAAATAAGATCCGCCACATTAGATCACCAATAAACATAACAAAACACTAAATGGGTTCCTCTTGTAAACCAAACCTGCCCAAATAACTGGAAATGGACTAAAACCTTCTTTCTTCCTTGTCTGCAGTAGAGGACTGGAAACTGGAGAATGAGCTTTTCCTGCTGCAGACCCTAAGTAGAGACACTCATCGGTAAACCATCATCACAACAAGCAGTGGCATCGAAGGAGGTCGGGGAGAGGCTGTGCTAGAGAATCTCCTGTGCTGCTGACTGACCTCACCTTTGATGTTGACCGACTGTCACTCCTAACTGGCCTATGGTCAACTGAGCTCTCCATGCACCCGATCTGGGTTCAGCTATTATTTGAAACCTTTCAAGTAATCTGAGCGAGAGTTTCTGCCGTGTCTGGAGTGCAGGGTATGTTTTTCACTTTTAGGCCTTTTCCGTTGGTTTCAATGAAACATGTATTTTACATTTTTTTGAATAGTCATTGAACCCAGGTCTGACACGCACGAACACACTTGCACTTACACACGCACACAGATAGTCAATACACGCAGGTGATGTTGCCACTGTCAAACAGATGAAAAGCTGCTGCCGAATTCCTCCCACCAAACTAACAGGATTAGTGGATCTATTCAACACTGAGGGGCCAGTCTGACCTGACACCTTTGATCCTCCATGCCATGCTGGCCACATAGGAAAATCAACTGCTTTGAGGTCACTGGGTTTTGAGACATTATGGGATTGGTTCTGTAATTTTGTTCCCCGATGTGAAGTGAAAAGACAGCTGAGGAGAAGAGGTCAAACCATGGCTCATTACATCATCACCCGGAGAGAGAGAAAGAGAGAAAGAGAGACAGACATCTGTGATATAAATGCTAGTACATCTTGTCTGTCTGGAATGAATAGGGCTTTTAACAAGACTCTGAGGTTCTGTCCCAAATGGCACCCTACACCCTGTGTAGGGCCCTGTGGAAGGAGCGGCTGGCCCTTGGGGATGGAGCGCTGAGTGACCGAAGGCTACAGACCAGTCTGCCAACACTAATGGCTCCCTGTAGTCTTCTTATCTCAAAAGACATCAGTAGTTGAGCGTTGTGCTGTTCACAGTCTGCTTACTTCCCATAAATGGCATTCTTCAGACAAGTTGAACCAGGTGAACGTCAGTAGAACATTGAACCAGGTAAACACAGATCAGTAGAACACTGAACTATATAAACCCAGGTCAGTAGAACATTGAACCAGATATTACCAGGTCAGTAGAACATTGAACCAGATATACCCATGTCAGTTGAGCACTTAATCATATAAACCCAGTTCAGTAGAACATTGAACCAGATATACCCACGTCAGTAGAACATTGAACCAGATATACCCAGGTTAGTAGAACATTGAACCAGATTTACTCAGGTCAGTAGAACATTGAACCAGATATACCCAGGTCAGGAGAACATTGAACCAGATATATCCAGGTCAGTAGAACATTCAACCAGATATACCCAGATTAGCAGAACATTGAACCAGATATACCCAGGTGAGTAGAACGTTGAACCAGATATAGCCAGGTCAGTAGAACATTGAACCATATAAACCCAGGTCAGCAGAAAACTGAACCAGATTTCAGACCCATTTCAGTAGAACGTTGTACCAGATTTCAGACCCATTTCAGTCAAACGGTACATAAGCCAAGTGGCATCTAAACCATGGTGCCGTAAGTCACCATCGCGTTATCCTCATAGGGGTGACTTTGATCATGTGGCTGGTGGTGGGATTTTTACACAACTATGTTAAACTTCCTACCTCGAGCGGAGCCTTCACAATCACACTACAACCTCCATTAGGCCTGCCCTCTAATTAAGAGCCCATTAAGATGTCTAAAACCCACTCCAGAACACTGTCCCCCAAAACCGACGACATCAAATGGAGCCGCGGGCAAAAGCATCCTCAGATCCGACCGAAGCCAACCGGTTCTTCTCATCTGCATATGGAGAAGAGTCCTGTTGAGAGATCAGTCCTCCCTCCCTCTTCCACCTCACCCCCAGAGGTCTAGCTGACCTCTCGGAGGCCCCATCTCCCCTCCAGGGTGCAGACAACCCCTCCCACGGTGTCCACGGCACGACCCTCTGCCTCCTGATGACACACCAGGGAGAGACCGGAGAAAAGTCTATTAAAAAGACAATGCGCTTCACCATAATCACCTACAACCCCCACCTTCCTTCATCCACCCCCCTCTCCCCTGCCTCCATTCCTCTGTCTCAGACAACAGGCCTGGAGCAGCATTCTAGCCAGAGGTCAGCCAGGGTGCTCATTTAAATAGAGATGCATTAATCCATTTTCTAGAGTTATGACCTGTCTCAAGAGCTTTCCCTTCCTAATGCCATTTCCACCTATATAACTGGCCCCATGAATCCAGACATAACAGGGAAACTATAGCCCTGCTCTCCCTCAGCTGCCGAGGAAACCAGCGATGAGCAAGATGATAGAGAATAAACACAGAAAACAAAGACAGAATAAAAACAAATGAAGATCGCTAGGCGCAGCAACTGAGGAGAAGGCTTACAAGGCATGTTGCAGTTCAGGCAAAGCGCACCTTCCCAGTGTGCCACAGCAATTTACGTTTCACCATTGTTTGGGGAAATGCAAATAAACAGCCGATAATTCCTACGAATTACAAATTTGTCATGAAACTCCTTTTGATGTCTTCATCTGATAGCTCAACCAGTGAGTAGATAAAGACCGTAAAGACATGTCAGTGGATGTTGTGGTTTTTGCAGAAGGGAAGTTGTTCATCTGGGGTTTTTGTTTGGTGATCCATTCCTTCCTCTGATTTACAGACTCAATCTCTCCATCATATCTTTCCTCCATTTCCTCCCATTTAGTTTATGGCTGCTGAGACTGTTTGAAGATCAATGAGGAAAAGGCAGACTGCTTTAGGCCCAGGGAACGATGGAGGAGCCGACTGACAGGGTCAGAGCTGCCCCAGGTCTCTGTTTCTCTATCTCCCTCTGTATTTCTCTCAGTGTGTGTATCCACAGCTAGGTCTATTCCTATCCTTCTGAGGCAAACCATTGAAGGCAGGCAGACAGGGAAAATCATCCGCTAAGTCCATGTTGAGCAAACACAGGGCTGAATTGAGTGACAGACTGGCCCAGGCGCCCGGCAGGGAAGCTGTGAGGGGCTGGAGAGAAAGACCAACGAAGCTGAACCGCTAGATGAGCAGTGCAATCAACAGGGCTTGCTGGAGAGGCACAGCCGCCCACAAGAAGACAAGGAGAGAGAGAGAGAGAGAGAGAGAGAGAGAGAGAGAGTTTGGCTGTCAGACGGTTCATTCCAGCATCCTCCAGAAACAGTCGTTTAACACCCCGGTCTGTTTTCACAGGACAGACACACCGCAACACACAACTGCTCAACGTGGCGTCAGTGTTGTCAGAGACACTCAAGGTTTTTATTGACTTTCCAGGATCCATGGTTGTCTTTCATATTCTTAACAATGGAATGTCAGGCACACCTATGACTTCAGGGGCAGATGTAGCCTCATCCTTCACCTGCCAGTACTGCTTCCAGACAGACAGTGATGTGACCTGTGGACTGGGAGGCAGTGGACACACCACCAGCAGCAGGCAAAGCTTCACAAAATGGCATTTAGATCCTCCACAGGCACTGACACCTACAGTGTGGTTGGATGTGGTTCTGAATAAATAATTGGGGTACGTCTCAAGTCCCACCCCTTTCCCTGCCTTTTGAACTTCTTTAACCAGATAACTGGTCGAAAGTGGGGCACAACCTAGTGGGCACTTTTGGACTCAGCCCATGCAGGCTACTGGATGCGGAAGTGGATGAATAATATATCTTCGATAAGAGATAGGGGTAGATGGGTGGTAGTGTCCCAGGGACTCCTGCCTGCTGTGGCTTTGACATGTGTTTTATTACATGCCTGTCAGGCATCTGCTACCTACCTAACAATTAAACGGTAACAGTAGCCAGATATCCTGCCAGGGCAGTCTCAGTGAGGCTTATCAGAAACTGGGTAATTTATTAGGAATATTACATATGACTATATAAAAAAAATCTTAATTATATTGAAAGGGGAAGAAGGCCAATCACATTGATCATTCATTTAAAATCCTATTCAATTTGAGATGGCTAATAAATCATTGGTTTAGAGGACACAATGTGACATGGCTGATGTTTTCCTTTAGAATACAACTACCTAACAATCCTCTGACCAACTGGCTGCAAAGCATTGAGAAAAACCATAAGACCTCTTTGTCATTTTGCTCTGTGGTGCACTTTTAGTTGTTGTTGTTTACAAACCAGTGGCCAAGGGATCATGTGATAGTGACAAGATTAAAGACAAAGAACATTCTAGGGGCTTTTCTGGAAGGCAGCAACAGCAATGAGAACCAGCATGATTGTAGACAGACATTGGAAGATAGATTAAAGAAGGTTCCATTTCATTGCCGCGGAGCATCTTAACTTTCTGAACCAGAGCTATAAATAGACCATAAAGCCCTGTACCACCAAGGACATAATAAAACCTTGATTGATACTAATGAAAACACAGACTCTCCACTCCAATTTACTTTTACACTAAAGGCTCCTCTTAATGACAGTGTAGAAAGCTTTACAATACTGACTGGACTGGCCATAAAAAAGCAGGTCCCAGATCACCACATCTGAGCCCTTGGCTTTGGGAGCCTCGTCTTTTCAGTTGGAGGGTCACCAATTCAACAGACGAAGATCGAAGGATGTTCCTCCTGGCTATAATTCCCAAATCATTCCACAACAATAGCCTCTCATTATACAGGACAGTGATAGAGAGTAGACAGAGATGTCTCTTCCTTTACAACAGCTGGTCCCCAGAAGTCAGCATAAACAACATGCCAATCAAAAACCATCTCTTGCACATGTGTGTGAGTTGCCTCAACCAGTTGTCTAAGTATTACGTTTTCCGCCATGGCCATTCGGTGAACTAAGAGAGAAGCCCATCTTTTAAAGGGTAGCATTGTACCTGCTTTCCAAAGGACCCCCAATACCCAATTCCCCTATATAGTACCTATATATATATATTTGACCACATGCCATGGTAATGGACTGCAGAGGGACTAGAATGCTATTCGGGATACCAAATTGTATCCAAAATCTCTCTTGATTAGCCTGAGAGTCACGGGATCCTGGAGGGCCAGTGGAGTCTAAATCAACAGCCAGATGCCACACATAGTCTACCACCTCAACCCCCCAACCCAAATCTCCCTTCTTTCAGTTCTGTTGGCCTTGAGCTATGGCTACTTATCTAAACATACCACACCACTACAATACTACCCACTGAGCAAGGAATATTGAAAATATGTTTAAAAGACATATTTCAAATGAAGTATTGAAGTAGACAGGCCCAACCAGCTACTGAGAATGACAGAAATGTGCTATCTGAGTCCTAAAAATGAAATACTTTGTTGGTTCTTGTCAGCCATCTTTACAGGGTGTGGTGATGGTAAACTGACAGGTCACCTGACTTGGAGGACATGTTGTTTCTGAACATTTAACCCATTGGCATCCCTTGATATATTCAATGTTAAGAGTTCCAAACACTTGGTATTCAAAAAACAGAAAAGGTCATATCATCTCTCACAAAGAACCACAACAATCTGGTTTTGATAAAGCTGTCTGAAAAGAAAATAGAACAACGGAAACATCCAGCTGTGGCTAATGTAGAGATGGAGTCATTAAAACAATAGATATTTACCATGCATTCATTCTGTCAGTCCTGCAGATCCAGTCTCATGATATCTGTTTTTATAGTAAGTGTGTCAGTGTGATTGCGGTCTAAACAACAAAGTTAATTGGGATTCCATTTTTGTGTTTGTGACTGAATTGTTCATGAAGCTGTTACAGGAAATGTCATGATTCAGTATGTGGTTGAGACTAATTGTACACTCACTACGTTTAGAAAACACAACTCTCCAGGATTGCCTGTAAATTACTTATTTTACAGCCTGGTCAGACCATGAAGACATAATGAGAAGGATGTCTGAAACCATTCTTCAGATTAGTCCAAGATGTTAGCTTCCATGCTAGTTTGAACATGGGAAAATGTTTGACATCAGCTGTTAAGCCTCAAAACCAAATTCAAATGAATTATTATACATATGTCATGTAAAACATAAAGAAAATTAAATACATGAAACATTGTACCTAGTCATTGCTTATGACCTTATAGAAACCTCTTGTCACATGATAGTCAATGTAGCCTAATCCTTGGATAAATTTTTTTTGCAGGCGCTCTTAACCAGAGTGACTTTCAATAGCAATTATGGTTAACCATCTCGTTCAGAACAAATTTTTTTTTCTTGCCAACTTGGGGATTCAATCTATTAACCTTTCATTTACTGGTCAAGTGCTCTACATGCCAGGCCATTGTCAAAATGAGCACTCTATGTAGGCAATAAAACAAACAGAGTCTGGAGATAGTGTCCAACTCTTTATTACAATCTACAGGCCTCTGGTCAAAATAAGTGCACAATATTGGCAACAGAACGCCATTCGGAACGACACATTGGTTTCATAACACCAGAACTTGCCTCCATCAAAAATGACCTTTGAAAACATTTTCAGCCAGAAACAAAACAATAATTCTTCATCTAAGAGTCATGTGTTGTTGGCTTGGCAGGGATTTCATAAGCGATTTGAAGTCTAAACAAAGTTACCATGTGACTGGGATCAAAGCTAAACCAGTGAGAACTGAGGGGAAAAAATCAGAAAATCTGGGTCAAATGTTTTGATCAGTTTACTGGTCCCTAACAGAAAATATGACATGCTTGCAGGAAACAACGCATACAGACTCTACCTTGGCTTTAATCTCTACTGGAGCCAAGGTTCACCAATGTAACGGTCATTCCATCAACTGTAATTACTCCACTCTATAAAAGAATGACTCCATATGTTGTATTTAGATATTCAATATGTAAACTGGATATTTGCCCGGAGGACGATGCCAACATTTATCTTAGGGTGAAACAGGAATGCCTGATGTATATCAGTACTGTTGACATTTGCACATATCTCCATTCCCTATAAATATACTTCACAATAATTTGTAGATAATTAATACCCAGAGAGCAGCTTAAAGTTCACTTCTTTCCCTTTCCTCCCAACTCTCACAGCTGAGGGAGGTTGTGGATTGGAATCCTGAGAATAGAGCCTGAGAGGGCCGACTGTCGAAGACACATAGAGACGATGTTGTGTTAACGCTGTGATGTGATCAGTGAGCTTAACGTTTGAGCGACAGATTGACACACCAAAGACAGAGAGCGTCATGAAACAAACACAGACAGTACTGTTTAAAGGTATAATATCTAGTTGTTTTAAACACTATTTTGTTGGTTATTAGGGAATTCTGCAGCATTGCAGATTCTAGAATGATAATTGAAGAGGGGTACAAGGTTCTGTAAGGTTTCAAATAAATAAACAAATAAATAAGTAGCAGATAGAATGATGTACTACATTTCAGTGCGCTAATAAGCGTTTATTAATAGGCTATGAAGGTATATAAGGTTCTAGAATACCCAAAAGGAGGGATTATTATTTACTGAGACAAAATAAAAAGGTCACAATCCTAGCTGCAAGACCCTGTTTGAACTAGAAAAGGATAAAGAACCAGATGCTACCTCCATTCACACTTCAGAAGGGAAGATGACCAAATACTGATCTTAAAGCAGACATTTAATAAAGCAAATAAAAGGTTCAGCACCAGTATTAACATACATAGACATTATGTACAATAATTGGCAATGTATAGTTTAGTAACAATAGGAGATGTTAATGTAAAGAAGTTGTTCATGCATATTGTATTTGTACATATCAAAGAACTACCATTGTATTATGAGCAATTGAATTTGGAACATCTGTTTTTGAAAGACTGTCTATGCAGCCATGAATATTCCTAATAGCCGCTTCATACTGTGTTTTTTTCAGAACTTTCACATGTATCCCAGAAGAACCAACCAAATATATTACACTTTAAATAGCTTTAATCCAAAAAGTAAACCAGGACCATTAAAAGGCTTTACAGATATCCTGCCATGTACTAGAGCAAGTAATAAATACAAAAATGGCTACAATGGGGCTACTCAGATTTTCCCCCTGTCCAACATTAGTCAGAAAGTGCAGGGAGAGAGACTATGCTGGACATTGTACACTAATCCTCGCATCCCAAATAAACGTGTCTTTAAATGTCTCTGAGACTGATTTTAGCGCAGTCTAGGCACTTGTTGTTGGGCAGAGAGAGCAACCAATTTGATTGGCTGTCACTTTTTGTCTGACACCCTAAAGTCCCTCCCTCATACAGTCGTCATAAGTTTCAGCGAACCCGCAGATCGGAAGCGGAGGATCTTCTTCTTCAAGTTGTGAGAGGCCTTAATCTTGACAAAGGCCTTAGCCTGGGCTGCGGTTACTTCCTGAGGCCCAGTGCCGTGCCCCACAAACTGGGGCCAGTTCACCCCGGCGCTCTCCTCAGAGTCACTGCTGTTGGTGCTCTCACCTACAAATTCCCCCTCACTCAGGCTGGACTCGCTGTCTCCAAAGCAGTTGGTGGTGTAGTTACTTCGCTCATCTTCACTAGTGTCCATGACGGTGGAGTGGAAGAGCGAGGCACACTCTGCGGAATACTCAGAGTCGCTGCCAGCCACGTAGGCGTACGGGCTGGTGAACTGCACACTGGAGGGTAGGTACATAGTGGTGGTGGTGGTAGTGGACACTTGGCCGAGGAGTTCCCTCTTTTGCCGGCGGTGGACTCTTCGGAAGGCCTCGTCGTAAGGCACCTCGGCGACGGCCCTCAGCCGGCCTCGGTTGTAGTCCTGTCCGCTTGTCCGCTTGTACTTGGGTTTGGCCACCACCACTTCCCTTCCGTGGTGACCCTGATGCCTGGACACCGTGGCCCTGGCTGTGGACACCGTGGCCACATGTTTCTCCAGGACACGGCCCTCGGGGATGGAGGCTGGCATGGTGCGTCTGGCCCGTGAGGACGCCCCCCTCCTGGAGGACGGTCTGTGCATGTGTTGCGTATCCTCCGGCTGACGCGATTTCCTCGACCCTCCAGACCGGTGACCCTTCTCCCTCCCCCCGGCCGCCTCAGAAGAAACGGGCTCGGCATGGGGGTGCGTACCCCTGTGTGGTTTCAGGGAGGCGCCCTTCACCTTGACGATCTTGATGTTCTTGCCCCCCTTGCGAAGCTTGACTGTCTGCCTCTGGGATGGGATGTATTGAGCGCTGACCATGTGACTTTGACCTTCGTCCTGGCTCTGGGAGGAAGACCCCACACTGCCCAACTCCAGCAGGGGGCGCTCTTTCTTAGTGTGCTGGACAGTCTGGACAGAGACCAGGACACTTTTAAGGCTTTTCTTAGGAGTGCCTGCTTTGGTGAGGTCTCTAGGAAGGGTCTGGGAGTGTTTAATAGGGATGTCTTCTGAAGTAGCTGGGTGATAAGGATGCTTGCTCTCTTTGGGGGAGGAATTGGCATTAGGGGCTCCCAGGCCCTGGTTGTCCTTAGAAAGAGGAGCAGTCGATGCTGGAAGTACTTTATTGGCTGACAACTCTGATCCCTTCTTTTTAACCTGGTTGTTGATCAGCAGGTTCTTGGTGTGACTGTCGTTGCTGTTGCTCGGGCCACATCCGTTCTGAGGTTGGCCCAAAGACTGGGATGCCGTCCCATTGTCCGAAACTCCTTTGCTCTCCACCGACCACTGTCTATGTGGAGAGCCTGTTCGTGGATCAGTGGTACCGGCGCCTCCTGCATGTAAACACGTCTGCCAGTTTGGTTTGAGGTCAGGAACCGGAGAGGTCCACAGTCCATGTGGCGACGGCTGCTGTTGCTGACAAACACTAGCCTGTCTCACGCACAAGCTGCCCTGCCTCAGGATGCTCTTGGACGGGTCGGTGCTGATGCTTGTTCGTGGTTTGTTGGTCCTCATGGGCAGAGCCCGTCTCTGAAGCAGGCCCAAAATATAATTGTCCAGTCTTTTACCGGCGGGCATTTGGGACGCAGGCCACGAAGTACTCTGAGGCACCAGAATAGGCTGCTGGTCAAGCTTGTGACAGTCGACGAATCCCTCGCTGCCGCTCTTCGACAACCCCCCGTCCTCTCGGAGTTGGCCGACCAGAGACTGGAAGAAGATGGGGCTCTGCACAGCCACGGCGTGGAGGGGGCTGGGGTAACGGTACACGTCATTGCCGTTCTTGCCGATCAGGTCGCAGTGGTACTTGGACTGGAGTTCTTGACTGGAGGAGGCATCCACGGGGGGCGGGAAGGGAGCGGCGGAGAGGGATGTCTTGACCGCCCCGGCGGTCTGCTGCTCCTCACACCGGCCCTCGCACTCCGCACAACTGCCCAGCTCGTCTGGAACACAGGAGACCCACGGTTACCAACTACAGTAGAACAACGATTACAGTAGGAACAACAACCCCCTAGTAGTCTCTATGGGAACCAGGGGGAAAATACTACGGTATAAAACGACCAGTACCACCCGTTTCCGTAACATTTCATTTTTATTTTTATATTTAGACAATAATGTCACTCAGATAAGGTAGCTGTGCGGTGTTGACAGGGTAAGCAAAGCAAAGCATGTGATCTCTTACTATGATAATGAAGGGAGCAGTTGGTTTAGACGTGTTAATTTGCCTTTTGTTTGGGTCTTATCATCATAGGTGTGGCTTGTTAGAGCCATCTGCCTGGCTGGGTGACTGGCTTAACACAAATGGCACCCTATTCCTTATAAAGGGGTCAAAATGCACTAGGTAGGGAAAAGAGTGCTATTTGGATCATAGTGGGGTTTTCTACTGCATGATTGAAATACATGTTGCCATGGTAAACCACACCGAAGAAGGCACTGGAATGAAAGACAACACTGAGCCCGGAGTTATGTGGACGGTGATGGGGGTCTATGGAGAACAAAGCAAAGAGTGTGTTGTTTACACAGCAAAGGACAACAAAAGGATTTGACCAAGCTTGTTGCTCCCAAGACAGACCACGTGTGACATCAAACAGCCCACAGGTGCTGAGCAGGGCCGGGGTCAATTCTCCACCAATTCGGTCAATGAACTAAAAACGTAATTGCTCTCAAGCCTGTTGGGACCATGCCGGACTTGGCGGTGAGGGTTTCTCTCTCACCTGCAGATTTCAGCCTTCCCTCTGAGGCACATTGCGATGTGTCAAGGGGGCTGCAGAAACAGGTGCTGGAGCGACAGCTGGACAAACACTCGCTGAACACGGAGTTGGAGGAGTTGGAGAGGGATCCTGAAGCTCCGTCGCTCAGCTCATAAAATCCTAGAGTGAGAATAGAGAAAGAGAGAGAGAGAGAGAGAGAGAGAGAGAGAGACAGACAGAGAGAGAGAGAATGAGCGAGAATAGAGAGAGTGAGTGAGAAGAGAGAGAGAGGAGAGAATAGAGAGAAAAACATTTTAACACATTGATTTCACACACCGCAGGCAGGGAGCTGTCATCCAACTATTTATTACATGACAGGCTGCAGCTATTAAAAGAATTAAGGCTGAAAATTTCAAGCACTTAAAAAAAACAAGGCTTTTGTGTAAACAGGGTTTAGACTAGTCTTGAATAACGTTCCTTCAATTTGCAGCATATCTCACCCTACATCCGCTCTGTAATTTCCTGGCACACTTTATGATATGAAGTAGACTGTTGGAATGCTGATTCCATAGTAGCCCATTATTTTCCTTCATTATAATTAAGCACCATCTGTAGTTTGCTTTAAAATGTACTAAAATCCACAAGCTCCTGCAATGGACAGCATGACATTTCACAGTAAGATTTAGCGCATCCACACTTCCCAAACTGACCTTCTACATAAGGAATGCGGAATGTATACAACTCATCAGGGAATACAGTACCAGCCAGAGTGTTCGCACTCTGTGTTACCATATTAGTACTCCAGGCAATGAGGAGAAAACTAAGTAAAATGGTAGCCCATTCCAAATCAATGATGCTTGCATTGTCAGTTTTATCGAAGTCCTCAGGCCTTTGGAGGACTACACATTCTAGAGTATAGAGTTTTCCCAATGACCCAAGTTGAAATGATTCTAAATTGGCAGAGTCTACAGATTATGTCCAGTTTCCACAGGGTGACATCCTGCGGGAGAATCAATGGCTGTTTTGTAGGACCTGACTAACCTGAGCTCGGACGGCTGTCGGTCTCCATCTGGTCATGTGACGCCTCGGTGTCCAACCGGAGGTCACAGATCTGCCGGTCTAGCTCCTGCAGCTGATTGATCAAACCAGCATCTCTTCTTCTTAGGCAGTTCTGGTGGGACATGGACACAGACAATGCAGTTAGCGTCAGTGGTAACAAGCTGGTTTCCTTGATGGAAGTCTATGTTAGCCTGAGTCTTTTTGTGCTACCATGCCAACTCCTTGGCATTTTTGTGTCATCCCCAAACAAATACGCCACGTTTGCCTTGACAATAAGTAAATGAGTTGGCAAGAGGACAGTGCAACTTGGGACCAGGCAGATATCTAAGGCAGATATATGTGAACCATGTCCACATTGATATTTTGCCACCATTTTTTAAAATGTATTCCATAGCATTGAAAGTTGATCCCTGACAGTAGGCCTGTTGTTACTGCACTACGTCTTCAACATCTTGACTAAACCATGTTGACCTATCAGAAGCCATTAGTCTCCCAAACTAAATTAGAAGCAGGTCCTGTGGGAGCAAAACAATTCCTGCCTCAAACATGCTCAAATATGTGGAACAGGCCTGGGTCACACTTCACAGCAACCAGAACATACGCTGCTGTTTCCATTCCGCTTTACAGACTATTTTCAATGCAAAGAAAATGCTTTTTCACTGAACCTGAAGTGTTAACTGAATTTAGGACAATTATGTGGCTTGTCAACAACAGATTAAGGCTGCATTCTGAATCTCAGTTCCCAGGTAGCTGCTAGCCTTGTCAGAGAGCAAGCTATCCTCTGTGCAATTTAACTACCATTTGCTCCATGACTGAGGCCAGTAATGTGACACATTCAAATCCACACACACAGATTCCAGGCTATATTGAGCTGCAGGACTTCCTCATTCTATAGAGCAGGGCAGCAGTAGACTGGCAGACCATAAACCTGGCCTCTGACAGGAGGCAGTGGGTGATTTATGTGCTCTGAACACGGTATGGCTTCAGAGAGCGTTTCCACACAAAGTAACATTTGGGAAGGCCAGAGGTAGACCAACAGTTATTTAGCTGATTATCAATATCCGCAGACTGAGTTCACAAGTTGATTGGACAAACCATTAAAGGTGAATGTCAATATCTTAATTTTTTTAAGAATGTGTGGTAGTACAATGGTAGGCAATAAGGCTGAAAATACATTATTCAACCACGGCAGGCAATCATTAAATTATACAGGTAAGAGAATGATACAACAATTTCCAAAACCATTTACAATTTTTTTCGTTTCTGCCTTTCTGATAAACTGAAGCCAGGTGTGTTTTGGTCTGTTAAATAGCCTAATTTCAAACAACCAGCCCATAACTCCCAAGCATCCTTTAACATCAGCGGGGGGTGGGAGATCTGCTTGTAAAAGTTAATTTCAGTCTCCTCATTCATTGTAACTCATCAGTAAATCTCATTCATCAGGGTGGACCCCCTCGCAGACCACATTAGTACATAAGGAATGTCCTTCTCTCTTCAGGAAGCTTGATTTAAATAACACTCATTCCTGAATAATTGCCATCCTGCTATTCTTTCCATTATTTAATCTCTGAGAACCAACTCTGGTCCGTTTGACGAACAAGTATTCTAGTAAGATGACAAATTGAAAGACAATTACTGGAATCGTTCATTTATAAAAATGGACATACATTTTTTTTCTCTTGACAAACATCTTGATAAACTCTTGACAAACCTTTCCTAAATGTTAAACACGATAAAACTGATGGAGTGAAACACGTCTATGCCGCAGCACATTCTACTAAGTACTAAAACAGAAAAGCTAGTTTAAAGGTCTCTTTTCACAGACGCCTT
The DNA here is from genome assembly GCA_016801105.1 of Esox niger. Taxonomy (NCBI): domain Eukaryota; kingdom Metazoa; phylum Chordata; class Actinopteri; order Esociformes; family Esocidae; genus Esox; species Esox niger. The sequence continues at coordinate 23,180 of JACXGJ010007715.1, forward strand.
ATTCCTCGTTTGACAGTCTTCGCACCTATCAGGCTGGCACTGGCGTTGAGAAGCAGGAACTCAACGTCGCCAACTTATACAATAGTCTTGGCAATGTTCCGCTATGTTGTCATTTTCCCTCGAAGTGCGTCCGTGCCGCCGCAACTCCGTGAGAAAATAGACCTCCGGTTAAACAATTAGGATTGACTTGATCCAACAATGCACGAATAGGGACTTAGGTAGGCTATTTCACCACAGCTTACTAAATCGACCAAAATAAAACTTAAATAACCTAGCCTAATGATTTTATAGCATTCATGTTATGCACAATTTTGTAGAATAGACTACATACCAGTTGTTTTCTTAATAATAAAATGTTTTCTTCGAGAAGTTTTTCCTCCGAGTTCAAATAATTCTCCTCATGCGTAAAGCTCAGAAGACCTTCTCCAGTTGGTAGAGCGTCCTCCTGATGATTCAACACATTTCGGACCAGTAATTCCTGTCGTTGTCTCAAGTATTCCAGCTCTCCGATACCCGCTAGAGTAGCTTCCAATCTCTCCCGAGTTCGCAACCGATCCATCTCTCCCTCTATTCTTTCCCTGGAACGGGTATCGCATTCTCTCCTATCCCGCATCTGTAATATGCAGTCCTTAGAGCCCAGCATCTCAGCAACAGCAGCAGTTTGCTTCACTGTATCCATCCAAGAAGCAAGGGTGATTTGCAACATGCAGCTTAACTGGCAACAGCGGGCACGTACATTCAATGCGAATTGCCTAGAAAATCATGATCCACATTAAAAACTCTGACCACTAAAAACCATGTCCAAAACTTTGTTGATGTCTGTTTCAGCAGCTTTATCAAAAAATCCACTTAAACTCAAAGTAAATCGTGTGCGTAAAATCGGCGCTTTTGTTATCCAAACTGTATCGGGAGTCTTCACATTTCAATATAAATCTCTGAGTTTTTCAGCTTGCAACAACAGGGAAAATTTGCAAGATCAAAACGACAAAATTGACAATGTAAAGTCAAATATAGAGTGTAGCAATTCCCTGGCAAGCAGCTCGCAGCGTTCTGAGGATAGTGCTGGGTAAGGTTGGATCACATCTCTCTTTGGAGACCAATCTAATTTAACCGTGGTAGCCATATGTCCTAGTGCCCGCCCGACGTACATTTCTCACCTATCTTCTACCGATCTCCCTTTCAGTGACACAAAACTAAAAGAATGACTTGAAATTTTAACATTTTTCTATATGAATCTATTTATCTTTTCTCTGTTTTGAAATGTTCAATTAAAAATGTGTTTAATTAGGCAAACAATAAGAGCAGAGAATCTGTAGCGAGCGCTGTGTACGTCATTGCATCTGTAGCCTTTTACATAGAGTATACATTGCACATTTACAATATCAAAGAATTTAATGAATTTAATAAATGCTAAGTATTTATTGAACAACTACCTGGCTCGTTTGTGGAGTAAGTGTGAGACATAATTGGACCAGGCCTTCTGTAAACTCTGATTTACAATTAAAATGTATACACACGAGTAGACCTATGCAATTTATTAACGTTTCCTTATGAAATTACGTAATGTTTATTAAAGTAATTATATGACAAGGGTGTGCCGTCTTTCAATGTAAATTAGGTTTTGTTTCTAGAGAAGAGGGCGCCCTCCTCTGTTAAGAAACCACGAAATAGAACATAAAGGTTCAACATTGTACCTCTAGCCACTGAACTTAACCACTGGTTCTTTATATTATATTTGTACATGGTAGATATATTTATAATTTGACTGCAGTTTCAACTAAAAATACTTTCAGGCATTTTTGTGCAGGGGGCTAACTAGATCTCCGAAAAATACTGAGGTCAAGAGTGGCAGCAACCCCGCCCCCCCTCCCCTTAGAGTCAGTTGCTGTATTGATATTTAGGAAAGTCTTTCTAAGAATATTATTCTTGTATTTACTGGTAACCAGTCAAGGGTGTAGAAGCAGGAGGTGCAATTTAGTAGGTAAACTGATCACCACAAATAAAATTAAAATAAATATATACAAAATATCAATTTCACTACTGCAACCTGCATACAGTCAACAGTCAATAATTTAATTGAGGCTCAAAGAAAATACTTTTGCAGTTACACTGAAATGTAGCTAGTTGCTTAGCACTACAGTCAGCTCTAGCTAGTCAACTCTAGCAACTCTGTGGCTGAGATATTGGTCAGGATCCTAATAATTTTGATATTAGGATATTAAACATTAGCAGATGTGTGTTCAAAGAACTAAACTCTGTTGAAAGTGTTACAATAGGTATGTTAGCTACCCAGCGAAATCACTCCCTTTCTGCCTGGTTCCATTCATTTGATAACACACAGTCATGAAGACGGAAATCACACAAGCAGACAGAAATCTAGAATTCTACAAAATATTTGCTTTAGAATGTATATTTTATAATTTCACTGCTTCTAAAACTCCCTGTTTTCAATTGAACATTTGGCCCTGATATGAACGCAAGTTGCACCCCTGGACCACCATAAGCCACTGATTTTATTTGACTCTTTAATAGTTGACTTACTATTAACATCACTGACAGTAAGAGTAATTGTAAACAGTAAGCCTATGGCGTCTGTGTAATGGCTGTGTTCCAGAGGATGAAAAACACATTATAAACAGATTGGTTTAAATCCTGATGGTAGACCATATACCACGGGATGATTCACTGTTCTGTTTGCATTGGTAATCAGTTTATAATAGCAATAAGGCATCCCAGGGCTTTGTGGTGTATGGTTGATATACCACGGCTAAGTGCTGTATCCAGGCACTCCACCATGTGTCGTGCCTATGAACTCTTAGGTGTGTTATATTGACCATGTACCACACCCCCCTGAGCATTGTAGCATAAAGGCAGATTGGAACTGACCAACTGACCAAAATGATAATAATAATGGATAATCATAATGATTAATTTATGATGCAAGGTGATTTGTAGATCTGTCAATCTGTTGTTGCCTGCAGTGGTTTGAAACCTTTCAAACACGGCCTTTTGTCTTCTTGTCACAACCAGAGGAGCTTAAATAGTCAAGATAGCCTAGCAGTTGATATTACCCCTTCATGAACAACGAACCCTCCTTTTAAACCTTTTTATCTGAGGAGTGTTCATGGAAAGAAAGCATATAGGATTTCAACACAGGCCTCCATCACATTGTGGTGCCTATTCTTCATACTAATGACGTCTATATTTACCCAGGGATGGTCTCAATGCCATTCTATCACAAAGGCCAGGACATCATGTCTGAGGATCTTTTGTGTAGACATTTTAACATATAGTCAATAGTCTAGCCCAGAATATATCTTTAGGAACCATTGTATACATCTGCCTATCCCCATAAAAAACTTTTTGTCTCTAAACTATATTTTTCAACATGGTTCACAGTGCGGGTTGACTCAGGCATAAACACAATCTGTTAAGAATTGTTCAAGAAAACATGAAATCATGGTAGGCCTATCCATTTTCTGTGTGTGAAAAGAATAATAATGAAGCAAAGCTATGATGGAAAACCCCTCTGGCTGACTCTTCTGTAAATTGGAATTACGATTTGCATAGCTGATGGATTAGTGCAGATATTTAGAAGCCAGCCATTCCCATGCAGGATAATTAAAAGCGTTGAAACCCATCTCTAACCTGGTCTAGTCAGTAGATAGCACAAATGCTTCCCCTCACAAAAACACTTTGAAATTAGCTGAAGTGATTTTCTGCTTGTGGAGTCAGGAGGATAAAGAGGAAAAAAATAGACAGACAGACACACACACACACACACACACACACACACACACACACACACACACACACACACACACACACACACACACCTGTGGGAGGAGTTTTTAGAGAAACTAAAAGCTAATCCCTTTCTTTAACCAAGACAGGGATTTAGGAAATGGGTTTCAAGGATTGCTCTATGAGAACCAGATGTTAGACACTTGTGACCTAAACAAACATCCTCTGGATGACATGTCATCATCCAGCTAGCAGTGCGACATGGAATCCAACAAACAAATGAAGTAGTCCAAAAAACAGGGAAACAGAGTGAGACAGACAGACAGGCAGACACACAAAGCGGAGAAAAGGAGAATACATTTTAAATTGGCAACAATAAACCATAAATCCAGTATGTCTCTAGAGTGGGTTATTACCATATAAGGAAAGAGGGTACAGGAAGTGCCTGGGGATAAACACAGCCACCTTAATGAGATCTGTCAGTGAACTATGGGTCTTTGTCCTACTCTTTAATCAAATCCTATTGCCAAACAGCTAGAAGAACTAAAGATTCACCATGTAGCACCAGGCCAGATAACAGGCAGTGGTAAAAGTCCATTGGCCAGCATCATTTGGCTTACATGTGGTGTGTTTGGTTTACCGTGCGACACATCTGACACTTGACTAATTCAGTTATTTTGTTCAGTACTAGATTTCACTGGCTTTCGGTTCGCTGCGTAATCACAAGAAAAGGGTTTGAATCCTACTTGTGTCATAGTGCCATGTTCCTGCGAAGGGCAATGCAATTCCTTAAGTCACTTTGGCCACCAGCAATTTCCATCTTTGTTCATTCTGGCACATAAATATTCCAGTACATACCTACTGGTTTAGCCAGGAATGCACTGAAAAATGAAGGGCATCCAATGCACTTCAGATTACCTATATACTCGACATTGACAGTCCCGGGTCTGTTTCATTGGATACCATGAAATTGGGGATACTAAAAAGGTATATATGCAGGGATGTCTGAACTCCCACGTGTATGAAATGAAGCCACGCAGGACCAATGCTCTATTCCAACTAGTTGTGGCATATATTTATGTAAGGTAGGAAACATTTAATGTGGCGCCTCATTGACAGCATCCTCATCATCGTCTTTATCATGTACCACGTCACACACACACACACACACACACACACACGTTTGTACAGCTAACCACCTGGGGACCAGAAAATAGCAATGACATGCTCCCTTGCACTAATCTTAACCCTAGACCTAACCCTAACCGTAACCTTAACCTAACCCCAATCTAACTCTAACCCTAATTCTAACCTTAACCTCAATAAAGTAACATTTATGCCAAAACTTAAAACTCCCTAGGTGTAATGCCTAAACTTAACCCTAAACTTAACCAACAATGCCTGGACCTTAAAGAAACCCCAATTCTAACTCTAAAATTAATTTTAACTTTGACCCTATACATAAACCCTGAGCCAGAAATTGACGTTTGCCTCATGGGGACCGGCAAAGGGTCCCCATGACTCCAATTCCTTGTGGTATTACTATACTCATGGGGACATTTGGTCCCCATGAGTATAGTTAGACCTAAAACACACACACACACAAGCGTCTATGTTTTTCCTTTAATCACAGTGATGGATAATGTATTTTTTAAAGACCATTTAATGAGAATAAGAGGCATTTATGGAGCCCTGGCCAGAAAACACACAACGTATTAATACAAGTAAATGCATCAAAAGCTGGATTCCAGAACCGCACAGTACACATGGAAGGTTTATTTGCAAGAGACTTACTGTTATTGTATGGCAGACTCTTTGTTATTCCTTTAAAACCACTGAAATGAACATTGTAATTGATGATATGTCTGCTTACACATTTTTACTATGATTACACATTCTAAAGTCCATAATGTGTTTGTTTACATTCTAAAGCCAGTAATGTATTTTGATTACATTCTAAAATCCATAATGTGTCTTAGTACATTTTAAACACCATCATTTGTGATAATTACATTCTAAAGTCCATAATGTCTGTTATGTACATTCAAAAGACCATAATTTGTTTTGACATTGTTTTTCACTGAAGGTGTGACTCCTTGCAGTAAAAATCAGAGTGTCTCTAACAAATGGAGTGACTCAAGGCTGCGAATGTTGTGCCATGTTGCCTGACCCACAGTGAGAGCCAGAACACACTGATCAGAGAAAGTGAACAGAAAGCTTTCCTTTGTACAGTGGTCCTATTACTGATCAAGAACTCACACCAATGCCATACAATGCATTGCCAGATAGAAACAACAACAGTGTCTGTGGCAATGATAGAGAAAGTTAAGTCTTTGGTAGTTGTAGGCAGTGTTTGGTAGTCATAGGAAGTGTTTAGTAGTTGTAGGCAGTGTTTGGTAGTCATAGGAAGTCTTTAGTAGTGGTAGGCAGTGTTTGGTAGTCATAGGAAGTCTTTAGTAGTGGTAGGCAGTGTTTGGTAGTCATAGGAAGTATTTGGTAGTTGTAGGCAGTGTTTGGTAGTCATAGGCAGTCTTTAGTAGTTGTAGGTAGTGTTTGGTAGTCATAGGAAGTCTTTAGTAGTTGTAGGCAGTGTTTGGTAGTCATAGGCAGTCTTTGGTAGTTGTAGGCA